>CATIWO010438728.1:0-12042 GCA_949673435.1 Macaranga tanarius
GTTAAATATTACTAAATCAGGGCAATTTTGTTACAATTAAAAAATTGATAAAATTATAAAAGATCATAAATATTTGAATTTTTTACACCAATAGACATTTTATATAATATTTTTGAGAAATATCTCTAAAATTAAGTTTTGTGATATTTTATAAAATTATTTTTGAAAATTTAAATTTATTTTTAATCAATAACACCTAAATGTGAGGACATTGTCACTTATATGTTAAACACAGAAATCACATATCACTCAAATGCCAAGAAAATTCCTCACATTTAACGACGTTAGTGACTTTGTCACTTATATGTTAACGGCGAAAATCACATGCCACTCGATTGCCAAGAAAAATTCATCAGGCACAGATCGCAAAAAGAGTGAAACCACAATGTACTTTTTCGTACTTTTCCCTAAAAATTTTATGTTCAATTTTTTTTCTCTACACTATTTATATGAGATATTACTTTATAATAGTGGCTCACAAAAATAGTTTTCAAAATATACTAATTTTTCAAAACTAACAACTAACTATTTTTTTTCTCATTCCGATGATACTAGATTTCATGTAAAAAAACAGAAAAAAAAAAAAAACAATATGTACTTTCCTCGGCCGAATGCCACAAATATGAAGGGCAGAGCCTTAATAAAACAGCCAATTCTCATAGATTCCTCACATGGGATGGCATTTTTTAAGGGCTTACTCGAGTCTTGACATGTTAACAACGTGACGAGCGCGCCTATTTAATATAATTAATAACATTAACTTAATTTTTTATTTATTACTTACATTTGACTTATTAATACACTCGTATAAACACATAAAAAATGAAAATAACTTGTAGTCTTTACAAAATAATATGAAAAATTAGTTAGAATATGTGATGTAATTATGAGTTGTGAGATAATATATTAATATAAAGATTTTGTGTTGATAAATTGTGCACATTATTGAGTGGAAATTAGCCGCATTTTGAATGAATTGAAAATAAGAACATGCAAGATAATATATATGTAAAATATTCCACCAAAAAAATACCTCATCAAATAATACATATAAAAGAATATAATATAGTGTTGTTGCATGAATATAATCTCGATCCACATCTCTAATATATGGAAATGGTCAATAGTTTACAAGAGGATCCTTCGCAATGTCCTAATGTATTAGTTGAGAGATGGAGACTTCATGGATTTATTCATATCAAATTTTCTTTTTTATTATTCTTCAAGAATTGACTAATTCTTTAAATTTGTTGCCAACCTTTAATTTTGTTGTATTGTTTGAAAACTTGAAATGGATTTTTTGACATTTTTTAACAACTTGCTGGCCTAACTTGCTGTACTTTACTTCAAAAGTCATGGCATCTTATCTCCACATTATTCAGAGCCATCAGCACAGTACTTCACCAAAATCTTGATTTTGCTAAGTTTTAACCATTAATTTTTGTTATTATGAATATTGTTTTATTTTTAAAACTTAAAAGAAGAATTTCACCACTATTCAAATTTCGATCACAAATCTTGTCAAATTTCAACCATGTCCAAGATTTCCAAGGCCATTAATGGTTGATTTTGATACATTGAGGCAATTACATGAGAATTTACTTTTGGGATACTTTTGTTAGGCAGATTGCCTTGTATCTTAAGTTGAACAAAATGGACTTCAACAAATACCCTTAAGTAGGGGTGAGCATGGGTTCCGAGCTGACTGAACCGACCCTATTCAGTTCAGTTCAGTTTTTTTTTTAGAATTTCGGAATTTTTTGAATTAAACTGAAATTTAGTTTGGTTCGATTCGATTTCGTATACAAAAATTTTGGTTAACCGAACTTTTATTTTTTATTTTTATATTTCTAAATATTTTTTAAAAAACTTATACTAATTTAATATAAAAATAAAAAATAGTTAATATTTTTAAATTTTTTGGTTTGGTTCGGCCGGTTCGGTTTTTTACATAGAATTTTCGAATTTTTTATAACCGATCAAATCGAACCAAACTTTAGTTTGGTTCAATTTTGAATTATTTCGATTCAGTTAATTCAGTTCGACCAAAAAAATTGACCGAACCGACCCCTCACCCCTACCCTTGAGTAAGTATCTCTAAAATCTTTGGTTTCTGGCCCTCATGTCATGACTCTGAGTGTGACACCTTTTAACTTGTGAACTGTGAAGAGTCCTTTTTGGTTCATAAGTCTTCCATTTTGTCTTTCTTCCTGCAGTCACCCTCTTTGTCATTTTTTTTAATAAGCATATTCTTGCCCTGATGCCCTATCAGTTATCATTTTTATATGATTTTATCATATAAAACCTTACTTAAAAAAATGATTAAAACAAAAGTTGGTGGCAATTAAATATGCATTTCAATATTATATAATTGTTTTGAGTGTAGAACTTAATTTGTCTTATTGCATTAATTTTTTTGGGAAAACATTGCCCCTCAAAAAAAAAAAAACACAAATACCCCTGTAAAATGGAGGGGTATTTTTGTCCCCATGTTGCGACGTCTATCAGCACCCTATTTTTTTTAGTAGAATTATCCTATTAAATTGCTTAGTTTTTGAATTTGGTGTCAGAAATGCAATATTGTTGATGTTTTGATTTTGATTTTGAATTTGACCATTAATCAAGCAAACAAGGTGCAGCCTGAAGATGGTCTTGGGCCTTGATTTTATGCGGGTCACTATTGCATGAATAACCTTGGTAGCATTACAGATGCATCAGGCCACTAAAAATCAGGTCAAATTTAATAACCCAATGAAGAATATGACCAAATAAACCAATCCGTATTAAAAGAATTCACTAGCTCTATGCATTTCACATTCTTTACAAGGAATATATATAGAAGAAACTCAGTTCAAAATATATATATATATATATAGAAGAAACAATACATGTTTTTAACTTTTCCCCATGCTGATGTGCTTCAGTCCTTCATAGCTTTGCAGGATGTATGCTCTGGTATAGTTCAGGAACAGGAACATTTGTATCAAAATTGCTGAAATATGCTTAACTAATGCGAAATTTGGATGCTTAGAACAGTATGACGGTATCGAGCCAGCATTGGTCAGGTTTAGCTGTAATAGTAAGTTAGCGTAGGGGGTATAGCATGTTTTGGCAATGACATCATTTCAGTTTCATAGGACTTCCAGAAATAGCAAAAGTTTGCATGTTTTACGCAATGTATGCTTGCTGAAGCCATTCCACAAATTGGCGAAGGCAATATGTATCCATTCAACATTGTATTTGAAATTCAGAGCTGTTTAACATCAGATTGGTACCTTAATTTGTTTAACATCAGATGAGCTGTTTAACTCTAGTTTCTCCCAGTCTTTGGAGTTGAACAGGATGTGTGAAAGGCGCAGCACAACTCTACTCATGTCAGGGCGCTGGTTCCAGTTATCATCTACACACTCTTTGGATAGGAGAGCCATCTTGAATGTCAAAATAAGAAATGTCAAAAATATATATATTTATAAGTTGGGATGATAGATATGGTCAATGCCAATGAAGACACAACAATGCGAAAAGGCTGCCAAGAATGATCACTGACTAACATCAGAGTTCTGCTTCAAAATGCACGAGAGAAGTGAAAGTGTCATCATACCTGGAAGAGTGAATCACTGTGGTAGCTGGTCAAGTTTGGATCAATACATTTCTTCAGCTGAGTGGAAGGATCCTCTGCATCACCTAAAGCTGACCGCATCTGTGTGATATAAGGTTTATGAGCTAAAATGTATTGGTATACAAAATTAAAATCTACTTCCTCTAAATAATTTCCAATAGTTGGGAATCCTTATATCTAGCATTCAAGTTTACATACAGAATCAATAAGAGTCGGTAGAAGCAGAAGGCAGATGCTATGGCAGAACAAGTGATGCAAGAATACGTACATATTGCACCACAGAACGATGTTCAGTATGTTGATCACTTTCAGAAGTTGAATCTTTACTTAATGCTGGCTGGCCAGTGAGTAGTTCCATTAGAACAACTCCAAAGGAATAGACATCAGTCTTTGTGGTCACAAACCCATCTCGGACATACCTAGTTTTTGAAGAGATATGACATCAAAAGGATCTTAAGTAATCGGCTAATTGCATCAGATGTGGACAAGGATCAAAACAAATATCATCAGTATGAGTTTAAAAAAGTACACACTCAGGTGCAAGGTAACCAATTGTGCCAACAATTCTAGATGCCATTGCTCGACCATCCTGAGACTGCTCCAATAACTTTACTAGTCCAAAATCTGCAATCTGTGGAACAGGGATTAACTATTAATAGTTTTTCCACTAGATCAATATGTGCATGATAGGTTGTTGATATAGGTTGTTGATTGACAATTTATAATCAGCTCAAACACAATCTAGTTCAAATGGTATGGTTTGGCTAGTTCAAGCTAACGGCACACAAACATGTAACAGAGCACATACCATCTGATCTTAATGCCTTTAGCATATGTTGTTCAAATATGCAGTTTGCAATCAAATAAACATGCAATGCTTCATTACAATAATAAAAGAAAAGGTCTAATGAATTTGGAAGAGTCTTATGTTTGATTGTTTATCAAAGAAATCTATGCTCACGTTTGCACAGAAATTGGAATCTAAAAGAATATTGCTGGTCTTCACATCTCGATGGACATAATATGGCCTTGTGTGCTCATGTATATACTCAAGCCCTTTAGCTGCATCAACAGCAATCTGGACACGCGTAATCCAAGGAAGAGGTTTGTGACCTGTAATGCATCAAGGGGATTTAAAAGTAAGTAGCAGGCTATAAGAATTTTCTTTAATTTTCCATCTTTACGAACCTCCCCAAATTTCAGATTGTGACACATAAAAGCAGGTAAATACAAACCTCTTAAGGTTGGACTGTGCAGATGTTCACTCAATGCACCATTCTGGGCAAATTCATATACCAGAAACAAAGAATCTCCACCAGCCGCATACCCAATGAGCTTAATCTGATAAAAAATACAAGAAAATAGAAAAAAAATGATTCTCAGAAAGTACAAAAAACATAAAACAAGTATGCACAAAGAGAATGTTTCAATGACAAATGTACACTATCAACAGTAATGGCCGGCCCTAGAAAAAATTAAACTTGATACCAGGTTTCTGTGATGAACTCTGCAGAGAATATTTAGCTCTGAAAAGAACTCCTTTGACTTTGTGCTTTTCATTTGCTTGATGGCGACATCCTGAATTCATGTCAAAACAAACAATGATGGTGAAATTTTCCTTTACAAGTATATATATATATATATATATATATATATATATTTGTACAAGTTAATGATTCTTGAAAGCACTTCAGACTATCATTTTAAGCTAAACAGCTCTCACTTACAGTTCCTCTTAATTTTCCACGGTAAACGGATCCATATGATCCTTGGCCGACTTTGAAAGTTGTATTAAAGTTGGAAGTTGCATCGAGAATTTCGCAGTAAGGGAAGACAGTAGCTTTGTCTGAGTTCAATGAAGAAACTGTTCTTTCTTCAAGTTCTGCAATAAAATCTCAGAGGGAATGAATACAACTAGTCTCTAACATAATGAAAAACAGTGGGAAAACAGAAAAGAAGTAAATTTTATATCTCAGAACGTTGTTTTTTTTTTTTTTTTGGAAGCTACATTACTTCTGAGCCAAGTGCACGCATCAAGATCACAATCCAAGCCATCTGAACTCTGCAAAAAAGCTTTTGTTTGTTGAGATTGCTGAGCTTGGTTTGCCCTGTGTTTCCTCCAGAATACAAATAAAACTGCTGATAGAATGATGATAAAAGCAGCAGTTATGGCTCCAACCAAAAATTGAAAACGAGACTTTGGTGCTTTTTTGGTCTTCGTATCTGCAAGGCAAGAAAAATGAAATAGTGATAGTGCCAGAAGTCAGACAAGTTTCACATATGGATTGATTGCATTAACAAATATCTATATCTGAAATGCAAAACTGAGAGACATAAATGCAAGGCAATGAGTACTAACAAGACACAATAATCTACAAGTTTCACTGACCTTTGCTGTCCACTTCAGGTAAGGTAAGATTTTGAAGGTTCGCCGCTGCCACAGATATCCAGGCAAGATAAAAGCGAGATAATTAGCTGCTGAAGTCAAGTGGCTGAAACCTCCGCTCTGAGTTTTTCAATATTATCATACTGCTAGCAGAGGAAATCAAGAGCAATCCAAAGAATAACATCATAGAAATGGAAGGGTGGATTTAAGTCAGGTGCTATGTACAAGTTCTTGGCAAACATAATGGCATAAGAGCTGTTGGTTGGAGTGTATTTTAAAGTTTTGAGGAGCAGAATATTGCATCTTTTATTAGATGAAACTGTCCCTAACGTGTGGCTATATTGCCTGTCTCACAATTGCAGCACATACTAATGTCTATGCTTCCAATTTAGTCTTAATTTGAAACAAAACCAAACCAGCCAATAGATTATATTACATACATGAAGAACATGCAAAAGTATGGATATAGACTGGCATCAATCATTAGAGAATAAAATTAAGGAACAATCTTTCTTTCTGTTACCTGGTTCTGGGATAAATAGAATATCTCCATCACGAATAAGGTCTGGATTTTGCAGTCCATTCAAGCTAACAGTCTCGTTTAAATCAGCATTAAACCGAGAACAAATTAAAAACAATGTATCTCCAGTTTTGACCCTGTAAGTTATCATATATGCATTTTCAGAACAACCACATAAAAAATCTAGAGGCACACTTCGTGAGGGAATCAATGAAATTTGTGGCCTTTTCACTAGAAATGACCCAAATTTCGAAGAAATGCTCTTCCATGAATCCCCAGGTTGAACCAAATAGTCCAAGTGCCAAGTGAAATCACCATGGCCAGCTAAACAACTGCAATTTATAGCAATCAAGAAACCATCAAAAGTCCTAATAACTAAACTAGCATTCACATGGAATAAAGAAGCTGTTTCTTGAAGGCTGGTCACAGATTCTGGAACATAGTAGTACAGTGAAGCACGACATGATTCCATTAAAGATGAATTGCATGGCATTGGAAAGACATGATTTGAAGAGACATTATTAGAAAGATAGATCAAAGTCAAAAAACCCACCAAAAGATTCATGCTTTTAGCATCTAAAGAACTCATTAGCTTGACAAGAAATGTGCTTTAAGACTTAACTAACTAACTAGAAAAAGGAAATGGGTGTTTTTGTTTTCAGTTAAGAATGCAAGAATCACGCAATAAAAGAACAAACAACAAAAATATTTTGCTTTAAAAGGAAAAAAGTAAGCGAGGAAGGTGATGCCCAGCAACAGCAAGTGTCGATTGTTTGATGTTGAAATGGAAGAAGAAGACATAAAGAAAAAATCCAAAAGATTTTATTCCTGAAAATTGGGTTGGAATCCAATTGCCACTTTGCTTAAAGTTTTCAACTACAATATATATATAACAATTTCTTTCGTCTTATGTTATGTCATAAAAAAAGCCGGCGTCAGTTGTCTAATTCATCGTCTGTTGGCCCGTGAAGCTTAGGTGTTATGAATTATTAATTATTATAAAAGGTCGGGCATGCTTATAACGTTCTTTAATTTTCCATTCTGATTATGTGTTTTGATAAGGAATATATTTGCTTTTGTTTATAAAATCTTGAATCTTCAGAATGCTTGGTTACTAGGCTCGAGTTGATGACCGTATTGAGTAAATACTTATAATCTAGTTTTTATGTAAAATGAGCCTAACACAAGAAGCGTTTGTAGTCCAACGGTTAGGATAATTGCCTTCCAAGCAATAGACCCGGGTTCGACTCCCGGCAGACGCAGGGTTTACGTTTTTGTACACTCACTCCTTCCCCTGTGCATGCTTTTCATGTAACCTAATATCAATTTGCACATAGACACAATAAATTCTTCAAAACTTGATTAGACCTTTTTAGATTCAAGCAAATACTATAGTTTATATATAGTTGATTTTATGCATGATTCCAAGATAGGCGCCATAGCTACAAGGAGCAAATCCTATAGTTACTTTATAGTTGACTTATCTATGATTCCAAGATAGGAGCCATAGCTACAAGGAGCAAATCCTATAGTTACTTTATAGTTGACTTATCTATGATTCCAAGATATATAGGAGCCATAGCTACAAGGTGGAGACGCAGGGTTTATTGTCCTGTGCCATGATAAATGCAAGCCCATCATCTAAATAGCTTGAATTAGGAACTGTAGAAATCCTAACAGTGAAAGTGCTGGCGATAATAGCAGGCTGCCTTAACTGGTTGGTGAAATAGGACTTTTCTGCAAATCTGATTTGAAGGTGGAATTGAGCTTGAATTGACTGATTGTGGATCCTGTGTAAGTCCTAAGTACCCATCTTCTCCACTACCAAAACCCACGCAAATCAGAGTACCGTTCTTGCAACTTTCAGGATCGATCAAACGAAGTGAAAAAGAAAGACGCATGCATGCTTGTTCAGTCCCGGAAGTTGAAGAAGCTTGGTTTAGGGAAGCCTCATTGAGAAAGAGAAAACAACATGCATGTGAACAACAATATATATATTGTTCATGTATATATGTATACACACATGTAGTTAATATTTATATATAGATAGTTTTATTGTAAAATTAAATTTCAATTAGTTTTATTGTAAAATTAAATTTCAATTGTTCATTGTTGATGGTGATTGAAGAGTATCTGAGATTCCAGTTTTAATTTGTATGCATTTGGAAGCTATAGCTAGCAAGCTTTTTTTTTCTTTTTTTTGACTGAGGACTAAGATCAATTTCTTGTCTATTATTACTAGGCTTTATATATATATACACACATTTAGACAAAAGTCAGGTACTACTTAATTATACACAACTAGAAAAAAGAGAGAAGCAAGCAACAACTCTTTTAATTTAATGTCTTTCAGTCTGACTAATTAATGTAATATATAGTTTGTCTTTGGCATGATTCTAAGCTTTTAACTATAGATTTAAAAAGTGAAGCTTAAGTAATATAGTGATAATTAATAAATCTACTTCAAGATATTAGAAAGTTATGAGTTCAGTTAATATTTTTTTCTTTTGAAAAATAAAATTAATAAGATGTTTTATCAAAATATACATGTGACCTTTTTCATAATATATATAATAACTTTAAATGTTCATAATAGTGCTAATTAATAGATATCTGACGTCTCATTAAATAAATATGACGTGATAATTACTTTTAATAATTATACTAGTACTAATAGATACCTAACATCTTGCTAAATAAAGTAAACATCCGACGATTAATCTATCAATTTATTTGACGATTAAACTATTGACTTATTTATAATAGTGCTAATTAATAGATATCTGACATCTCGTTAAATAAATATGACGTAATAATTACTTTAAATAATTATGCTAGTGCTAATAGATACCTGACATCTTGCTAAATGAAGTAAACATCCAATGATTAAACTACCAATTCATTCGACGACTAAGCTACCAACTTATTTAACAATTAAATATATAATTTAGTAGTTTTTGATGATTAAATATATAATTCAGTAATTACTTTTAAATGATTATAATAGTCGTAATGTATATTTAATCTCTTGTTCAATATGTGGATATATATATATATACACACACGATTAAACTACTAGATTAACAATTATTTTTAAAAATATACAGTAAACACTAGCTAAAAAACCCACAATTAAACTTCTAATCTAACAATTGCTTGTAAAAACTATATGAATTGTAAAGATTAAAAATAAAGAAAAAAACATAACTTGTTTATTTATTAGGAATGGATATCCAAGTTCACATCTCACCGAAGTCTCCTTCACATAAAAGATGAACACAAGAACAACACTCAAGACAAGAAGTATACATAACAACTGACAATAGTAATAAACACAAAACACACAAGCAATAGATGCATAGAAGGATAAATTCAAAGGCCATCTAAGGCTTAGCTGTAGCAACTGGAGATCGGAGATGTGGATAGATTTTTTTTTTTTTTTTTGGGTTTGGATCGAAGGACTAAAACGACACATATGGTGCAGAAATGGAGTTCATTGGGTAGGAGGATATATTATAGGGACCTAATCCCTGCGCTCATACTTCCTAGCCCAAATGTGCTTACCATTAATCCGATACTTGGCGATGCGTTTACCATTCAAGATTCTATCAACGGCAGTGACAGAGTCCAAGATCATTCTAGCAAACAAAGGTTGCTCATTTGAATGTAAATTTTCTTGCATTTGCACACTGACAACACATTCTCCATGTAACCTCGTAAAGATTTCCTTAACTTCTTCAGGGTTCACAGGAAAACCTCGTGAAAACGTAAGGAACATGGTCCTGTCATCTTCAGGGGCATCGTTAAGGTTAGGACCCCAACCCCACAAGCCCCCTGTAAGAAAAAGAAAATCCGGAGACCTTGGAACTACATTAACATTACCAAATATAGGATGAGGGAAACCAGGAACAGCAAGAGATCCATCTGCTAATGTTGATGTAGTTGGTAAAACATGCTGCAGAATATCTGTAAAAATTTTAGAACAAACAGCGTTGAGAAAAATCTTGATCCCACTTATTGCGGAGAATTTATTATGGTAAAACATTTCTAAAGAAATGTTGTTGGTCTCCATAATTCTTGCAGTAAGTGGGATGCTGGTGATGCCACCAGTGGACAACATAGGATAAGTGTTGGACTCTAGACATTGGAGACATAAAATCATCTCCTCAGCTAAAGCATTCACCAAAATATTTGACAGGTCTATCATTTTCACTATCATGCTAGGATACCCTTTCTCTTCTAGCCACAGCCAAGTTGCCATCACTAGCATAGATTCAGCTGGATCACGCAACATGGTTATAACTAGTCGAGAAAATATTTCTCGATCAATAGAATGATAGGTGTGGAGCTCTTCAAGAGTGATTGAGGCCATTAATGTAGCAGAACTCAAACTTTTTTAGGTATAGAATGTAATTGCGAGAAAAGGGTATTATAATTCAGTACAAAAACCGTGTGATAGCTATGGCGATTATATGGCAAGTTGATGCAAGGAAGATAGCATAGGGGCCAAAGCTAATTAAGAATCCAAAGTAAGAATGGCAGGAACTTCATGCCACCTCAGAAACATGACACATAAGCGTAGCCTATAAGAGAGTAGACTTTTCTTGTTTGTAGTTTTGACTTGTACTGATTTCTTCAGAAGAAAAGAGCAAAATGACAGGTAAATACAATTGGTGATGTTGTGTACTAACTTTGTTTAGCCGCTTCTCTTTATTTAACTGCCAAAATCACCTTAAAGCTACCTAGATACAGTTGATTTTTTTAAATACTTCCTGATTTAAACCTGGCTTTCTTATAAGATTATATATACATTAAATACATCCTTGCCAATTTTGGCATGGTTATTATAATTATATATTGTATTGACATATTAGGAGAAGCTAATCTAATTAAATTAAGGGAAAAGGTACAAAAAAACCCCTATCGTTTTGTCCTAAGTGCAAATATGCCCCTAACGTTACTCGAGGTACAAAAAGCCACAAAACGTTATGAAAATAGTACAAATATGCCCCTTCCACAAACGCCGTTTATCAAAGCAGTAAACGGCGTCTGTGGGAGGTGCGTATTTGTACCCTTTTCATAACCTTAAGGGGCTTTTTATACCTCGAGGAACGTTAGGGGCATATTTGCACTTAGGGCAAAACGATAGGGGTTTTTTTTGTACCTTTTCCCTTAAGATGATATGGTTGAATGATAATAATCTTTTGTGTTTATGTATTATGTATGTTTGAAGGTATGTATAAAATATATATGTTGTGTTCTATGAGTGTGAAAAACACACATAAGGTAGAGAAAAATATTTTAATATTTTGACTAGTTAAAAATAATAATTTATAAACACTTTTTAGTTAGTTTAATTATTTAAGTAATATTGTTACAACCTATAAGGCACATCTAGTAATATTTAAAAAATGTTAATATAGTTTATTTTTGATAAATTCAGATAAAATATAAAAATTAACAAATGTACTTAGTCTATTTTTTAAAATATATCTTTAGAATTATTTTTAAAAATAA
>CATIWO010438735.1:0-14169 GCA_949673435.1 Macaranga tanarius
TTTTAATTATTATGTTCTTTTTTTTTTTATTCCTTATTTTTTAATTTTTATTTTCTACTTATTTTTTTCTTTCTTTTCTACTTTTTATTATTATTATTTTTAATTATTTTTTCTTTTCTCTTTTCTATTCCTCATTTTGTCTTTTCTATTTTTTTCCTCTTTTTTTTCTTTCTTTTTTTTTTATTTTTTCTTTTCTTTTTCATATTCCTCATTTTTTAAATTTTATTTTACTTATTTTTTATTCTTTTATGCTTTTTATTATTATTATTATTTTCTTTTTTTTCCTTATTTTTAATTCTTTCTCCCCTTTTTATTTTTATTTCCTTTTTTTTTTTATTTTAAAGTATATTTTTAAAATGTTAGAGATGAAGTAGTGGAACATGCCAAGACAAAGAGGGAAATAATAATTTATCTTTAGATTGTATGTTATTTTGACCAATAAGCAATGAGGTAAAAGCTTTTTTTTTTTTTCTTTTCTCTGATTTAACCTTGAAACTGATAATATTAGCGATCTTGAATATCCCTGAATGTGTAGCCCAAGTCTCTACGGCCCAACACCATACTTTGGTTGAATCAACGACACCGTTTTAACGACTCTCCCTCGGTCATGAAGGTTTTAGTGAAACCCTAGTTCAACCTCCAAAGTCCAGACAATCTTTTTCTTCATCTGTAACTCTGGTTCTGTATCTGGCTCAATTGCTAGCAAAATCCCAGGTATGCCTTTCACAACCCACTCCATTTATACACATTTTCACAATAATCTCAAAAAACCCATTTACAATTCTCTCCTAAACCCTAAATTCACCACCCAAATCAGACCCATATCCAGCCTCAAAGTTGAGTGGCGCAAAGACCGAAAACTAGACTTCGCAATTGAGAAAGATAAGCTTTACAAAGTCTGTTCACGGGTCGTTAAAGAGGTTTTAAACGAACCGGGTCAAGTTATCCCACTCCGATACCTTGAAAAAAGGCGGGAAAGGTTGCGCCTTAAAGTTAGAGTTAAGACCTTTATCCGTCAGAATCCTGGTCTTTTTGATACTTATTGTGATAGAATTAAACCCAAAACAAATCCTGTGTTGTTTTTGCGTGTTAGTGATAGGTTAAGGGATTTTCTTGAAGAAGAGAAAAGGATTCAGCTTGAAAATGAGGGGTTGATTGTGTCTAAATTGTGTAAATTGCTTATGATGGCAAAGAATAAAGTGATTAGTGCTGATAAGTTGGTTCATGTGAAGAGAGAATTTGGTTTTCCTAATGATTTTATGGTTAATTTGGTGCCGAAATATCCGAATTATTTTAGGTTAGTTGGTTATCCTGGAGAGGGAAAGTCATTTCTTGAGTTGGTTGATTGGAATCCTGAGTTTGCTAAATCTGTTATTGAGGAAAGAGCTGAAGAGGAGTCTAGGCTAACAGGGATTCGGGTTCGGCCGAATTTTAATTACAAGCTTCCACCAGGGTTTTTTCTGAGGAAAGAAATGAGGGAGTGGGTTAGGGATTGGTTAGAGCTTGATTATGTCTCGCCGTATGTGGATGTGTCAAATTTGGATCAAGCTTCACCAGAAATGGAGAAGAGGACTGTTGGGGTTTTCCACGAGTTACTCTCACTTTCACTCTTTAAGAGGATACCTGTTCCAATAATTGGTAAATTTTGTGATGAGTATAGGTTTTCCAATGCATTTTCAAGTGTGTTTACTAGACATTCAGGGATATTCTACATGTCGCTGAAAGGGGGCATTAAGACTGCAATGCTGAGAGAAGCTTACAGGGACAGTGAGTTGATTGATAAGGATCCAGTGCATGAAGTCAAAGATAAATTTTTGGAGATGTTGGAAGACGGGTGGTTTGAGAGAGCAGAGCAGATGAAATCACAAAGAAAAGTAGTAAAGAAGGACATGGAAATGATGGCATTGAAGAAACTGGACCTGGATGAACATGAGAGCAGTGAGGAATCAGATTTGAGTGTGTAAGAGTAACAATGGGAAATGCTGGCAACAAGTCAGGATATGATGGCAGTGAAGAACTGGGACCAGGATGGCCAAGAGAGCAGCAAGGAGTTGGATGGGCCAGAGTTGAAGGAACAGATGTGGATTTCCTAGTTAGCATGTTTTGGAAATTAATACTTAACGAAAATAGCATTCTAATCAGTCTTAGATTGATAATTTTTTTGGAGTCGTTGATATACCATGATGTTTGAATAAATGAGTTGTATGTTTGGTTCTAGGTATGATGGTCAGTGGTTTTTGTGTTAATCTTTGCCTCTGGTTGAATAGAATTTTGTTTTCCAGTTATGTGTATCACCGTTGGATTTTATTTTCAAGCAAGTAGTTGGATATAGGGGTGAGTGCAGCCTGTGGATTATTGTAGAAATGATTTTAAATTGACGTAAATTCATTGTCTTCTTCTATGATTTATTTAAATATATAAAATGTGATGCACTACTCAAGCCTTGGCTTTCTAATCCCTTTGCTTTCATGCATCCAGGCATTGTATGTATGTATTCAGAGTTCGTTGTAAGTGAGCTGCATTAAGCATAAATAAGGTACAAGTCCTTAATTATTTATTGGTTTTATTAGTGTTAATTTACCAAATGCATCATGCCTTTTACTAACAGGGAGGAAAGCAAA
This sequence comes from Macaranga tanarius, assembly GCA_949673435.1. Lineage (NCBI taxonomy): Eukaryota > Viridiplantae > Streptophyta > Magnoliopsida > Malpighiales > Euphorbiaceae > Macaranga > Macaranga tanarius. The sequence goes on from CATIWO010438735.1 coordinate 2,622, forward strand.
ATGACTTTCACATTAGAAGCATAGGTCTTTTTTTTTTTTTTTTTTTGGGAGTTTTGACAGATACAGAGCACTTTTCTTTGCTCTTAATAGTTAATGACAAATCAATTTGCCATTCTAAGAACTTTTTTCATCATTATGTTGCATGCAATTCTTAAATGTTGGTGTTCCCTCATGTCTTTGTATTCCTAATTGGTCATGAATTGTTCTTGTAGGAAATTGAATTATTTTCTATTAAAATTTTTATGTTACCTAACTAATCACACAAAATGAATGAGACAGCAAAATTTGAGACTGTACTCGTCCATAAAATCAACTAAGAAAGCGGACTCACCCCCTTGGTTATTCCTTTCTTTCCTTTCTTTACTGATCCGCAAGGAAACCTAACCAGCCAAAACAAGAAATTCATGAGTAGACATATATAAAAGGATTGGTATGATATTCCTTGAACTGTATTCCTCTTACTGATAATTTCATTCATTTGGAAAAATGCAAATGGAGATGATCAAGACTCATATGTTAATAATTGTTGCTTTCTTAATATGCCTGCCTGAGATGATGGAGGCTCTACCATTTCACCACCGACCACTTCACCCCCCACTTTGTGCTACCCAGTTTGCTTTAGCGAGCCATGCATGTGCAGGGCTGCCATACTTCCCATTGCCGCCACCTCCTGAACCACCCACTCCGCCAGCTCCCACTCCGACTCCCACTCCTCCAGCGCCTCCCACTCCTCCGGCGCCTCCCGCTCCAGCTCCGGGCCCTGAAGATAATAGACATCGCCGCCGTCATGGTCACCATCCAGGACATGGTCACAGTCCGGGAAGCAGACACAGTAACAGTCCAGGACATGGACACAGTCATGGTCACAGTCCAGGACATGGACATGGTAGTGCTCTAGGACATGGGCATGGACATGGAAGCAATCATAGTCATGGACATGGCAAAGGACATGGACATCCTAGTGCTCTAGGACATGGGCATGGACATGGAAGAAATCATAGTCATGGACATGGCAAAGATCAGGGGAATGATCATGAACATGAATATTTTCAATTATTAAGGCAAAGGCATAGGCATAGGCATAGGCATCACCATCACGGTGGTAGACATGAATCACCTGCACAAGAGGATTGCTGCAGGTGGCTGAATGATGTAGATGAGGGGTGCGTCTGTGGTCTGCTAGCCCATTTACCACCGTTCCTTTCGAGGCTTTCCCATGTGTATACTGTCTTCGTTGATGAGTCGTGCAATATGACTTTTGCGTGTGAAGGACGACTATTTCATCCGTAACAATATGTAATTACGTCTGAACTATAATTACCGGAGTTCTGGCAATGTGAATCCGAAACAAATGCAGTGCTAATAAACTAAAATAGTTCTGGTGCGGAGCCCGTGCTATCCTATGTTTCTTATTACTACTTATCTTCATATATATGTGTGTATATATATATATATATATATATATACATGTGAGAATAAAAGCTGTCTGATATTTTCTCAGCAAGCAGTATCTTTGAAGCTGCATTCTTTAGCATGATTAGTAGCTTATAGAAACAGGTAACTCTTATTGAGAATATTAATGTACTCTTAATTTGCCCGGTTAAGAAACACTAAGTCTCTGGCAAGCTAAAAAGTAAAAAATAACACAAAATAACTAATAAGCACAGCACCTTGTTTCCTGCTGCATTGGAAGCTGTATGATTGATACTTGAAGCTGGCTATTAATGCTAAAATTAAGATATATATATATATATATATATATATTGTTCAAAAAAGAAAAGAAAGACTGAATGCTACAAGTTAGGCTGCTATAATCACCCAGCAGAATCAGAAACTTGGTTTGATGGATGCTTGAAAATATACTCTTTATGGTAGGTTACAGGTATGATGGCCTGTGGTTTTAGTGCTAATTTTTTTCTATGGTTGAATAGCACTTGTTTTTTCAGTTGTGTATGTTACTGTTGGATTTTATATAATCTCAAGCAAATACATGCATGTTACTGTTGGATTTTATATAATCTCAAGCAAATACAACAGTTAGAAGTAGGTGGTGAGCACACTCTGTAAATAATCAAGAAATGATTTTAAATAGACACAAATTCATGATCTTCATCTTTGTTTTTCTTAGATATATAAAATTTGATGTACTATTTAGGCATTGGACTTACTAATTTTTTGCTTTTCATACATTCAAGTACTTGTATATACAGAACAGCTAGCTCCGGCTGAGCTACATGGCCTAGAAAGTATAAAGAAGGTACAAGTTCTTAAGTATTCTTGTAGGATATTGTATATATGTTACCTAACTCCTTATCACACAAAACGAATGAGACAGTGGTAAAATTTGGAGATTGTACTTGTTCACTGTGTCAAGCGGCTTCACTCTCTTGTTATTGCTTTCTTTACTTTATTGCCCTGTAAGGAAACCTATGTCGAGGAAACCAAAAATTCATTATTAGGCTCATATAAAGGGAAGAGAAGGATTGCTGTGAGATTCCTTAGACCAACAAGTATACATGTATGTATTTGCGAAAGATGCAGGTGGAAATGATGAAGATTCTTATGTTAATGTTTTTTGCTTGCTTAGCATTTTTGCCCAAGTCTCATCCAGTTCAACAACACCCACTCTGTGCCTCCCAGTTTGCTGTAGTGTACTATTCATGTTCAATGCTGCCATACTTTCCACTGCCACAACCTTCAGCACCTGATCCTGGCCCCGAAGAGAATAGAGATAGAAACTGGCGTGGTCACAGTCGAGGGCATGGACATGGACATCGGCATGGACATGGACACAGTCATAGGCATGGACATGGCCTTAGTAATTCTTCAGGGCATGGACATGGACACAGTCAAAGGCATGGACATGGTCGTAGTAATCCTTCAGGGCATGGACATGGTCTTAGGAATTCTTCAGGGCACGGACATGGCCATAGTAATTATTCAAGGCATGGACATGTAAGCAATCATACTCATGGTCATGAGAAAGGCAAGGAGAAGGGTTATGAACAGGGACATATTCAATTACAGAGACAGAGGCAGAGGCATAGGCATAAGCATAGGCATAGGCATAGGGGATATGGACATGAATCAGCCCCAGAAGCGGAATGTTGCGAACGGCTGCATGAATTAGCCGAAGAGTGTGTCTGTGACGCGCTGGTTCATTTGCCAACCACTATCGCGAGGATTGCACATTCGTTTACTCTCTACGTTGATGAGTGGTGCAATGTAACTTACAGATGTGAAGGTCGACTATTTTAACTCCTTAACAGAACAGAAATGACATATGGTGCTTCACAATTATGTATAAAACCTATAGTTACCTGAGTTCTATCAATTTATGCAATTCTGAAACAGGCCCAGGGCTAATAAATTACCACAGTTATAGTGTATTTCTGATAGGTTTTTTCAGCTTTGTTCTGCTTGGGTGTCTGTCAGGTTCCAAAGGTTTTATGTTTTTTTTTTTCCCTCAATTTTTCTTGTGTCGTTTGTTAAGCACTCAAGTCAAAGGCATGAGTATGCATATAATTAAGTTGCTACACTACTTATCTTCAGATGTGTAAATAAAAGCAGATAGTTTCCCAACAAGCAGTATCTCGAAAGCTGCAACCTCAATGATGTTGCAATTCTTCTTAATATTGTTACAGTACTCCTAATTTACTCGCCTGATTAACGATGCTTGTAATTGAAACCATGCAAGTAACATTATATAAAACTCCCAGTTAATAACTAATTAAAAAACACTGCACCTCTTGATCGATTTGCTACATTGGATGATGCCCAAGGGTTGATACCTGAAGCTGGCTCTGAGCCATAGGGGGATAATAAATAAATCATATTTACGTGCATATACATAAGAAAGACTTAAAGCTGGAAGGTTACTGCAGCTTTTCATGAGTAATAAGACTCCAGGAAACATCATCCACCCATAAATATATTGTCTCTAGTGAATCAATTTTGAGCTTCATATTATCTCTCGTGAATCAATTTTGAGCTTCATATTATCTCTAGTGAATCAATTTTTAGCTTCATATATAAAACTGCGCAAGTTCACAGCTCAATCAGGGCACATGGGTTCCTCATATTTTGGACAAGATTTTTAACATATGCAGCTCAGATCATCACATGATCTAAAGGCTTCAATGAGCAAATTATTGCTAGGACAAAGACATGAAGCTAGCAAGCCAGTACTGAAATTTGAAAGTGGCACTCTTTATAACTCTTCATATTTTGTAACTCAGAAGAATAAAAATGGCTTCCATCAGTAGGAGTAAAGATGGTGTGGTAGCAGTAGCAACATGTACCCATTAGTTAGATCGTGGAGCCTAGCAAGTCACCTAACAATTTGATCACAGAAAAGGAATGTGAAGCCATTAAAAATTGAATAACTAGTAAAAATTCCATAATGTCAACTAAAATAAGCAAACTCACTCTTTTGATTGTCCATATTTTGTATTTTTGCCTCCTAAAGCATGAAAAACCTAACTTGTAAACAAGAACATTATGACTACTTTACTAGTAACTATATAATAAACCTGGACTAACAAGCATGAGATGCTAAAAAACACCTCCCATAGCTAGCTAGCTGGATCAATTAGCACACAAATGGAGAGAATCAAGGTTCTTGCAATAACATTTTTGACAGCATTCTTATTGTTTATGCCTCAAGGTAATGGCATGCCGCAGCCGATACCTCAACGCCCCTTGTGCGTCTCGCAACTTGCACTAGCCAACTATGCCTGTGGAAGGATCATGCCTGAAAAGTCTGAAGCACCAGTATCCTCAGAATCCAACAATCTTTTTCCTGATGCTCACGAGCATGGCCACAGACACCACAGGCACGGACATGAGGGCAGAAACCGCGGTGAAGACACGCCTCCTGATAACTGCTGCCGATGGCTGAATGATCTTGACGATGAATGTATTTGCGAGTTGCTGGTTCGCTTGCCACCATTCCTCGCAAGGCCAGTGCATCAGTACACTGTCATTGTTGGTGATGCCTGCAATGTTACTTACACATGCACTGGACGAGGGAGGCTTTGATTTTATTTGAGTAATTTGCTCTCTGCTTGTTTCTGCTATAACTTTTGTTAAAATTCTGCTGGTATTATTATTGCTATTGTTATTGTTGTTGGTATTAATATTGGTATTGTTCTGATACTAAATTTGCTTATGCAAAGCTTTTAAAGTTGATTTATTGCTAGTTAATATTTATTAGTGACTTCTCCTTGTACCTCCCTATAGTTACTTTTCTGTTAAAAATAAAATGTACCCCTCCTAGTTTGTGCAATATCAGATAAATCAATATAACTTCAACAATTTCATATGTTTCAGCCAGTTTCTTCTGCATGCATTTTAATTTCAAGTAGCTCATCAACACAACAATTATATATATATATATATATAGTCTGCCAATTAATACATCATAACTCCTTAAATTTGGCATATATGTTTTGTCAGGTGATCCTTTCAACATGTGTCAACTTGGTTTAACTTATGGAAAACTCATTTATAGACGCTTTTCTATTTAGTTCAAATGCTTAAATAATTTCATTTTAATTTATAAAAAAAATCTTTTAGACACTTTAAATAGTACAAAAAAATATCCATAAATCTTCTTTTAAACAACTTCAAGTGTCTAAATGTTAACCGACAAAAAATATTAAATACAGAGAATTGTATATGTATTCTGCCATATGATCTAATAACAAGCTCAAAGATCCTCAAATATCATATAATTGAAACCCAAAACAAGAAGTGTAAATTAATTAGAACCGTGGATGATTCACAAAAAAATTTATTCAAAATTGGTTGTGTTAGCTCTTGCATTATTATTATTATTTTGTTGAATATGGTTTGGACTGGAGCTGGTAAGTTGCAATATTTATTTTTATTTGTCATATAGTTTAAAAGTATTTTGTTGAAAGCCAGTGAGGAAATGGTCTAATGGTAACTTCGATCCAAGGATATTATAAGATGTAGGGCTTGAATTCTGTTACTGTTAATTTGTGGAATTATTTTTACCTAATTTAAAAAAAAGGATTATCTTCTATTGTACAATCTATTAATATTTAGGTCACTTGACCTCTTTGACAAGTTTAAAAAGTTGAAAATGATACTGAATTATAATCCTCCTACGCAACTCCCAGACATGTGTGAATGTGATGGATCGATTTCCTGTTTTTGTTCTGCATAAGGAGTTAGTGCAGAATCTATATATCCATACATGATGCATATGCATCCATTTATACTTTTTCTTCTTTCTTTTTTTTTTTGATCCTTCCTTTGATCTTTTGCGCCCTTTATTATGAAAAAAAAAAAAAAAAAAAATCTGCTATGCACTACCTCAGCCATTAAAAATACTACGATTTTGTTAGTGAAAAAAATCATCCATGAATCATTTTTTTCTAAAAATATTTTTAAGTATAGAGTTTGAGATTTTCAATATTAATTTTTAAAAATAATTTTTATTTAATTTTAAAAAAACGATATATTATTATATATATTAATATTTATTAAAAATTTAACTAGTTCAAAATTTGAGAATAAAATTCTTTAAGCATATTTTTCTACAAAATTTTATTTGAAAGAATTTAAACGTCTCACTATTTAAGTCAACAAATATTAATAAAAAGTTGATCACCTGAACCAAATTTTTAAAATCAAATTGGATAACTTGTTGATGCCTATCTCTCTTCCCAGATTTATTATTTGTTAAATTAGAAGGGTGGAAAGATTATTCGAATTTAGTCATACCATTTCGTTATATTGACAATTTCAAAAAACTGTTCATACTGGCTAACTTTTTTTTTTTTTTATTAATAAGGGTCAGATCCTTTTAAATTTACAACTTTAACATTTAGTTAAACAAGTACCATTAAAATAAAAAAGGTAATTGAAAAATTTGTAATGTAAATTTTTATCCATCCAAATATATATTGTTCCTGCCTGCATGCATCCTGCTCTTGCAATTTTTTTTTTTTTTTTGGTTGAAAATAAAGATCAGGGTAGGTGTTGTGGGCTAAAAATAATAGTATGCTTATTAATTTTAGGTGAAATTTTTGCAGAAAACATGCAAACTTCTTGTCTCACCGGTTCAATCACTTTTAGGAAGAATTAGAATTTTTTTTTTTTGTCTTCTTCTATTGTTGTTGTAAAAGAAAATTCAGTGGATGCCAAAGCGTTGACATGCATGATTATTTCAAGTGTCAATATGTCGAGTCAAAAGTCCGATTCCAAAATGATCATCCAAACATAAGCATTGAGCTTCCTCCATCACATATATCACATGGACCGTAGGCACACACATAAACTTAATTATCTCGCAAGGTCCAAATAAGATAAAAGGAATGATAGTTAGATTCTATATTCTATGGTAAAAGAGGGTTCTTCTAAACTTGAAAAGGCAATTTAGCTTTGCTACAGACACAAACCAAAAGAGAAAAAAAAAGACATTCTATATATATATATATATATATATCTTTCTTTTTTCTTTTTTTTTTTTGTTTTTTTCACTTTCTCAACTAGGTCCAAAGAGCATTTAATTTTGTGATATGAAAATGACATTATATAAATACTAACATCTGTTAGTATAGATGAGGGAGTGCAACCAATAATCAGATGATTTCCGTGCTAATCAGGGGACCCTTCTTGCCAGAGGTGTGATAAGAGTTTGGCAGACCCTCTTGAGGGAATGGGGTTTATTTTGCTTAGTGATATGATGAGCATTCCTTGGGTGAGAAGAAGTTGTATGTGATCTCTTTTGTGTTTTGGGTTCCCCCTCCCTTGGAGGAAAAAAATAAAAAAATTAAATTTTTTAAATAAAATTTTGAATTTGAACCTTTTGTATAGAAAAAACCCCTTAGAAAATTACAAGCATTTAGAAAATTCAAACGCACATAGCTTCATTTGAAATAATTGGTGCTTTTTTAGCTATTGAATACCTAAAATAAATATTATTATTATTATTATTATTATTATTAAGCAGTTGGATAGTATTATAAGTTAATATTTTTAAGTTTATCATAAATTTGATGAGAATCGCTTAAAAATTCAAGCCTGTCATCAACAAAGTCTTGTTAAAAAAAAAAATCAAAAGGTAGAAAGCAAATCCATTTTATGATTAAACAAATTTTGGATTTTAATTGATTCTTTCATCATTGATTAAAAAATTTCATAAGAATACAAATATTTCCGTACTTCCCACTTTCTGTCTCTAATCTCTATACATATAAAATTAATATGTTTTCTATTCTAAACATTATTTTATATTTATAGACATGTCCAAAAAAAAAAAAAAAAAATTTTATATTTATAGAGATATACACAGTGTCTTTACAATCATGAAATCAATGATAGAGAGGTCTTGGAATCATCATATCTTCAGAATAAATAAATTAAAACTTTTCCTGTTGAGGGAGTCGATTGATGAAGTGAATAAATCTTGTTGACACAAAGTTTCTTGCCATTATTAAAAATGGCCACAAGAATAATATCTTTTTTTTTTTCTCTCTTATTGCATAGAAAATTAATTAATTAATTGTAAAGAATCATTAGCTAACAAAACATTGGCTAATTTAGCATTTAGACTACACCACTATACATGCAACTTATGAACAAACTGCTTTGGTTAATGATAAATGCAGTTGATAATTAAAGACTAAAAAAAGGAACTCAAAAGAATCAATAAATAGTTGTGATGTGATAGTATCATTGCCAAAAGAAGAAGACAGCATAATTTTCTTATAGGTTACAGAAGTATCTTTGTTAACCAAATGAGTCTTATCATTGGCTATAGATTACAATCATGGTAATTCGTATAAAAACAATTTGGACCACCATCAACAAGCTTTTATTTATAATGATGTTTGAGAGAATTGGCAAAGAGACAATTCCTCGTTGAGGTTTCATAATAAAATTATAAATTCAATTCGTAGGTAGTGTATAATTTAAGGCTAAATGTGTTTGTCTTTCACTATCAATATATATGTATATTAAATTCTTATGTGGAGAGGTCAAACATTGCCATTGTTTAATGGAAAGGTGTCTTTTATTTCTAATTCCATTATGTGTATTCTATTAAAAAAATTCTGCTAATTTTTAAATATTTATATAAGAAAAATCAGTTAATGTGTTTTTTGAAGTTAAAAATCAGTTAATGTTATATAACGTGTTTATTTGAATCATAAACATATATTCTTCAAAATCAAGATAATAGTCAAATCAGTTATTTTATTCATTATTTTCTGAAAATTTATAAGGAGAAATTTTAATTTTTTCAATGCCATTTGGCTGTTCAACTTTGGTTACAAATGTTTAGTTTTTTATGTTCTTATTTGCTTGGTTATTTTTAGAATTTTTTCAAAGTTAACAAACAACATAAGTCTGACGAATGTTAACAATTAAGGAATTAATATTTTCTTTTTCTAAATCACTGGTATATATTATAGTCTTTGTACTCTGATTAATATATTTTGATTTAAAGCGGTCGAGGTTTTTTGTACTCAAATAATTCATATTAATATCGCTAAAGCAAGAGCACAAGAAATAAATTACTATTTCAATTCAAGTATGGACTGATATCGTGCATTCTTAGCTCCAACTTCATGTAAAAATATAATTCAAAAAGAAAAAAATCTTCAAATGGATAATAGTCTGAGTTGAAATTATTATACATCAATTTTATTTTACTATACAGTACTACTTGAAAGCACACAAGTATAAGAGAAGATCAGCTACCATTGACTAATTATAGGTGACAAAAATGTCAGTAGTTTTATGTATTTTTCCTTCAAGAGACAAGACACTCTGCAAAGTAATCTTTAGCTGTTGCAGGAATTTTAGCAGCCGCAGGATTTGAACTGTAAAGAAACTGTCTAACAATGGCAAGGCTTGGTCTGGCCACAAGCTTGTTCCAAGCTTCATCAGCTTCCTTTCCACGCTTACGAAACACTTCAGTCGCATCAATTCGATGAATATTCCATCCTTTAACATTCTGTAGCCTAAGAATTTTCTCCAGCTGACGACGAGCTAACTCGCAATTGTTTTGCTTAACTTCACATATTGCATCTTGAAGCAGTCTGGCGCAGTTGGCTTCGTCGACGTCAGAACATGCTTTAGCTTTTAAGTACTTATCAAACTCAGGAACTCCAATGGATTTCCTGATGCCTTTTGAGTAATCCGCAGAGGGATCAAACATGTTCCTCACCTCTTCGACCATTCCTTTTTCGACCATCTGATCGACTCGCTTGAATAGGGATTCTTGTAGCTCATGCACTGATACATCAACCCAGAGAAAACAGCAGTCGCATTTCGATCGGAATCTACAGTCTGGACCATCAACCAATGCTTCAATGTAAGAATTCGAGCCCCCAACGATTATTGGAAGCAACCCGCAACTCGAAATTGATCCAGTAGCTATTGAAGCCATATTGCAGAAGTCTTTAGCTGTGAATTCAGCATTAGGATTGGCTACTCCTAACAGGTGGTGAGGGATGCCTGACATCTCCTCCTCAGTAATTTTATTGGTGGTAATGTCAAGACCTTTATAAACTTGCATTTTATCAGAATTTATGATTTCAGCTGGGAATTGATTTGCCAAGTCTAAAGAGAGTCTAGACTTGCCAGTTCCAGTTGCGCCCATCAGAATCACAACCTTTGATTTCTGCCATCTAGGAGTAACAATGTCCATTTTCAGTCTGCCAGTAGGTATAATGTCAAGCACCCTTCGATGCTGTTGATGTTGATGTTGACGATGATGTGTTTGTTGGCAAAAAGACATATATAAACTCATGCTTAAGAACCTGTTTTCAGCTATCTACACGTACCCAACAATCAAAAACAAATAGAAAATGATTAGGTACTGATGAAATATTATATATCTAAGAGTAGAGTTACTTTGCACACTTGTAATGTTAAGTAACTAATCTTACCTTATAGTGGTATTTGAAAAGATGGGGAAATTGATATTTAATTTAATTACCAAGAATTGTTGATGGAAGATGTAAAATTGTTGCAGAGAAGTGGAAAAGAGTAGTATTAGTAGTAATAGTAGAAGAAGATAATTGTCACGATTGGTATATTTCCAAGTTTCAATCTGTTGCAGGAGGCCTTTGTAGTGCATTGGTATTTATAGCCTTGGTTTGCAACTTTTTTTTTTCGTTTCTGTTGAAGTTCTTATTATTCCCAAAAGCCAAATGAACAAAGAAGGAAAAAAAAAATGGGGGTTTGGACTATTGAGGGACGTGGAAGTAGGGCTGAGCAAAAAAACCCAAAAACCGAACCGAACCGACCGGTTCGGTCGGTTATATTTAGGTTCAGTTCGATTTCGGTTTTGAAAAATAGATAACCGACTGGTTCGGTTTCGGTTTTGAAGTTAAAAAACCGAAAATAACCAAACCGACTGACACCTATAAATATTTATTATAAAAATATTAAATAAAATATATTAATTAGAAAAAATTATATATAAATATTAAAATTATAAATAAAAATATTTTTTTTAGTTATATAATTAAAAATAAGCTTAAAAAAATTATAAAATATTTAAAAA
>CATIWO010438749.1:0-11030 GCA_949673435.1 Macaranga tanarius
AAGCTTGGTGTCGATCTCTCCATCCTCATGATCATAATCATTATCACATTCAAGCATTTTATTTTTAAGCAATGTATTTATTTTGATAAAACTTATATATGTATACTAAAGTACACTATGTATTAAACAAGAGTTTTTAATATGAATGTATGTCTTTTATTTGATAAAAGAAAAAAAAACATTTATGCTACATGTTATTATGTCATTGTAACACTTGTATGTGGTACCTGGAGGGTGTTACAGTGCAAAGAGTCAAATACTTGAGATTTGAGATGCCCCCACTTTTAGCTAATTACAGGATTGTGTATAAATCCATTCCGTAAAGTTGAGGTTATCCACTTCCCTTGAAAAAAAATTGATTGTTTACAAGGTCCGTTAGATTCAATGAAGTTGATGATGATGAGTTAGTGAAAGAGTAATCATATGGTAACTTTTTTTCAAAAATATTATGAGGTACAAAGTTTAAATTTTACCGTCATCAAAGGGAAAGACTGCCTCCTATTGTGCAGTCCATCAATATTTAGATCATATGACCTCTCTAATAATAAAAAAAAAAAGTTGAACTCGAACTTTAGGTCATATGACCTCTCTATTAATTAAAAAAAGAAGTTGAACTCTTCCAAGTTGTTCATCGCATACAAAGAAAGTTTAATCAATCTAGGAAAGGCCAATGAAATTTTATTGGCTTACACTCCCCAAAACTCTACACCTACCCTTTTCAACTGGGTGAATTCCTCTAATTGAATGGATACAAGGCATAGCAACTTTCACAGGTTAGGAGGTAAACACTCACAATGTAAACCATATCTAAGCAAAAGAACTAGTTTGAAGTTAACAACAATAATTGGGATTAGTTGTAAGAATTATTCTTATTTAAATGACATTTCATGTAGCAACCTCCAGGTACCACATACAAGTGTCCCAACAACAAGCAAACATGTGGCACATGATTTTTTTTTTACAAAGGTATGTGTATTATACAAAAACACTTATTTGATACATTGTAAGTGCTTAAGATATAAAGTTACATAATACTAAAATATACATATGAACTCAGTTTAACATGCTTAAATGCTAAAATGCTTATGTGATCATGCAGATGGAGATGTCGACACCAAGCCTGCCCTTGACCCATCTGAGTTCATGACTAACTCACTTCAAGCTTTCAATTAACTAGTCTGAAAATCACAATTTGCAAAGGAATGAGCTTGCGACTCAATAAGCAATTATTAATATAACCAAACATATAGTTCTTCTCAAGAACTAATTAATAAAAATGCATAAAATACATTGCATCATATCAAAATATAGGAATTTAACATTTAGAATGCGCTTGAAAGTCCAAATGACAAAGAAGTAAGTGAGCACTAAAATGTCAAGCTCAACTAGAGAATCTTAAAAATAGATTCTGGCAAATCTCAAAACATGAAAGTTGTAGAGGACTCTTTAAAGTTTTTGTAACATCAAACCACGCCTCATTTGGAGTTCTATAACTCAAGTTATCGTAAAAATACGAAAATAAAAGTGTGCTGATGGCTCCTCACGGGTGGGTGCTCACGACCATAAGGAGCCTGCTCACGGTCGCGATTGGGTGCTCACGGTCATGAGCAGGACCATGAGCAGCCACTTAAAGCACCATTTTATTGTGCAAAATGGCCTGAGTTGCTCATGGGTGTGTCCTCAGTCCTCACGGTCGTGACCTGACCGTGAGCAACCCCAAAACTCACATTTTGCCATTCAAATGCACACCAAACCATTCCATACTCAACCATAATTCAAAACAACCCTAAAAACACCTCATAAACATACTAAACATCATTAATTCAATCATCAACATATAATTCACATTCATTCATAAGATTTAAACATCCATAAACACCATTTCATAACTAAAACAACTCATTCACACATTGAACCTCATTCAATATATTTATATCATCACAATGCAACATTTCATGATTATACAAATGTTAGTAATCCGGTCGAAATTCTTAACACATGTCACACACGTTTTATACAAAGCTCACTTTCTTTTTCTTTTCATTTATATTCATGGCCATTCCTGAGACTCTCTGCCCAGCTTAGTCTCAGATCTCACACGTGCACGCATATATATATATATATATATATATATATATATATATATATATATATATATATATCACATGAATGGCCACACATGAGACTCTCTGCCCAGCTCAGTCTCAGGCCGTGGAGCTCAGTCTCCACATACATATTTTCCTCACATTCCTAACCACATGATATATGCATGTTTTTCAATCATTCACATGACATATACATATTTTTCAATCATTCTTATAACATATCAAAATGCATATGTACCATTATTTCATCACACTTCTATACCACCTCACGTGGCTTTCATAATTCACAATTTTATACCACCTGAAGTGGTTTGTACTCATAGGTGCCAACGTCCACAAACCATTATCACATATGATCATATTCATAACATCAACATTCATATTTATAAACGGAGAATATACTGTTCATATACCAAAAATATACCAAAAGTATACTAAAGGTATACCATAATCAAATGCCATACATATATATCATATTTTCGTTATGCTTTCTCATAATAACATATATATATATATATATATATATATATATTCATCATGCTCAACCATCTTGCCACTTAAATGGCATACATACATTAATATAGTTAAGTAATTATAGTTACTTGAAATCACTACATGTAAGTATTAATAATTACTTACTTCAAGCCTTCAACTCCTTCAAATGAAAAATTCCCTTAGTGATTGGTGTCTCCTTTATCCTTGTCCACTCCTACATACAACTATGCATCAATACCATATAACAAGCTTGACTCTAGCATCCAATTCAATCAAACACAACTAAGTGCAACCACATGTTCCAGTTCCATGTATCCAATTAATTCACACACAAGTCCAAAAATTATAAAAATAATACCGAAGCTAGACATATGAGTCTACTTCAAATTTCAACCAGAATCACTTAATTTAGACATGTATGGAATTAATTATGAATTTTTGATCAAATCCGGGCAAACAGAGTTATCGGACTGAGTATGAAAATGTCAAGCCAAATCAGACAATCTTGATAGCAAAATAAGCTCTATCATAAAACACAAAAGCTGTAGGAACTCTTTGAAGTTTCCAGAGCATCTGACTTTGCTCAATTTGGAGTTCTACAACTCTAGATATCATCATATAATCAACACACAATAAAATTCACAATTCAGCCTTTATACCATTGCTGGCAGGTTTAATACATAAGATTCATGATACTCTTAATAATTATAGACACATCCTAAAATTACCAAATTTATACAGACTCTTAATATGTGAGTCTAATTTTATTTCCAATTAGAATCACACCATTTGCATATGCAGAGAATTAATTATGGATTTTACAGTAATATTAGGTCATACAGTATGAGAGAGTGAGCAATAAAATATCTAGCCTTATTTAACATAACAGCTGAATTTTGCCAAACTCAAAACTTGAGAGTTGTAGAGGACTCTCTCAAATTTCCAGAACATTAAACGATACTCAAATCAAAGGTCTATAACTCAAGATATGATCAAAATAAGAAGACTGATTTACATAGAAAAACATACCCGAAATTCAACATTCAAAACCTAACTTCAATAAACCAAATTAAATTCAAGACTTTCCAAATTGAAGCTTCTAAGAGCCCTAGATCTCATCAAGCTCTCTAAAAATGATGCTAAATGAGTAGAGAATTATCTAATCTCTCAAAGCTCTCAATTTCCTTCTCTTTTTCTTCTTCTCTACACTTATCCTACATAACCCTTCCATACTCACATACATATTCACTCACTTCAACTCCCACCAATCAACAATTGCCAAAAACCCCACCAAAAAGTCTTCTATACTTTAATTTTTAATCATCATTCAATATAATAATAATAAACACACAAATATCACTTAATAATTAATTCTAATAATAATAATAATAATAATAATAATAATAATAAAGATAATATCAACTATTAAGACATTATATCTTAATAAAATAATAATAATAAACACCCATCTCTACACACCATTACTAAACTTGAATTATTACTCAATAATTCCTCAACTTTTTATTTAGACAATTAACTCCAAACTTTCCTTATAATACAGTCCCCCTCTACAATACATGCACATTTCCAACCAAAATAAATCTACTATTGATTATGCGTAATACGCAATACATGTATAAGGACAAAACAGGTATTCTAAAAGGTGGGTGTTATATTTTTCTCCTCCTTAAAGAAAATTTCATCCTCGAAATTAACTACTCACCATGTTCCGGAAACAAATACGGGTATTTTGCTTCCTTATCTCTCCTATTTCCTATGTTGTTTCTTTAGGTGATTGGTGACTCCACTTCACCTTTACTATTAAAATCTCTTTATTCCTCCACCACTACACATTCCGATCTAGAATCCTCATTGGTTATTCCACAATTTCATATTGCACTACGTATCTCGAACTCAATTTCTCTTTCTTCCAAATCTTAATATTCCCTTCTTAGTATTCTCAAAGTTATGCAAACTTTCTCTTATTCAATTAAAGCTCAAAACAACTAAAAAATACTTCAAAAATATGCTTAACATTATCAATTTATTCACAATCAACTCACATATAAAGGGTTATATATACAGTCAAATATATGCAGTTGCACTTCATCATTTCTAACACTTACATTCACTAATTCCATACTAGACAAATATAAATAAATAATCAATAACAATTGAGTACACATCAATATATTTCAAATCTCATTTTTTGGTATTCGGCCGGAACGATTTTCACACCATTGCCCCATACTTAGCCAATTTGGCTTATTCATCACACTCACAATTTCATAAGGGGACATATACTGAGACTATCCAATATCCACTCAACTCAGTCTCATATCTCATTTTCTCACATCAATCATTTCTCACAATAGTTCTACAATCATGTGTGTGGTACCACCCAACATAGCATAACACAATCACACATTGTCATATTCTCAAAAATTATTCATGATAAATATTGCTTCACCATAATCAACAAATCTACAATGACAATACCATCATTTCACATCAATTCTCATCAAAATATAATAATATCACTCACCACATTATCCATAGCATATCTAATCATACATCTCATTATCCTTCCAATCCACATTATCCATAGCATATCCAATCATACATCTCACTATCCAAATAAGCACACATTTATTATTAAATTCATACCATATAAAAGAACTATTAAATGCATCATAATAGTAAGTAATTTCCCAAGTACTTTCCACCTTAACAAATGAGAGTTCTCCTAGTTGTTTATGTCTTCTTTACTTTTTATAACTCCTACCCCTGACCACATATTAAATATATATACAATATATTTCACTTACACTCCAATTCATCTAATTCAGTCCAGTATCTACAATTTAATATATATAAAATCACGTACACAAATCTCATAACTCTAATTTTTTTTACAAGAGTTGGTACTATGAGTTTATCTTAATTTCCAACATCAAACCATGCTCCAATTGGAGTTCTATAGCTCAAATTATATCTAAAGTACAGAGACAAAAGTTTGCAGAAGATAACACAGATGCGCACGACCATGCTAAAAGTGCACTCGGTCGTGCCTGAATTTTAAAATTAGCACTCTAGACATGCATGGCCATGCATGAAAAGTGTATAGTCGTGCCAAAACATTGGCTAGCTCCAAAACATCCCAAAAGTGTACACAAACATTAAGAACTCATTTTTTTTGTATCATATTCAATCAATCACAAATATAAGCATTCATTTTTATGTCTTCCAATCATCAATAACATCTCATATATTGAAATCCATCCTCAACCATAAAATTATAAAACAATATTATCATACCACTTGGTATCCTCATCACACACTCAAATATACATATGCATATACAGTTATGTGTACACACTAGTAATCATCACTTTAAATTCTCACAATCATCAAACCTTTGAGTAGAAAATATACTCTTATAATCATACAATACTTGTACCTATTTTTCATAAATTCTCATCTCGTATTCTCAATATTTCATTTAGTAGCCGCATTTATTTCAAATTACATATGATGCAATTATAGCTGAAATCAAACTAGCATGCACAGTCTCTCCTTTACCCACTATCTTTATCTTCCTCTATCTCAATATATCCATCACTAAGCTCATTATCATAACATTTTAGTAGGTATTAAAACACATATACCATGCCCTCAATAAGGCCAATATACCATGCATACGTAATGCATAATCATATAAATGACCATATACAAATTCAAAATCAAAAGATAGCATAAATAATAAAATAAAAGGTACCCATATCTTTATTAATAACATATCCTTAGCTTGAAATCCCATCACTTACCTAAATGTTTCTTACCACCATCATTGTAATTGTATCTTGAAAATATTATACCACCCATAAATTTACCATCAACTTTTCATCTTTTAGACTCTTCAAATTTCCTACTAAGTCTTTTCTTTATTAATTGGTCGAGCAAATGCTCACTAAATCCTCTAAATTCAACCCTTCCTCGAATCTTTTCCGTTTTCTCTCGTTAGTAGTTACCTTGTCAGGAGCATACTTTGTTAATTTCATAAACTGCCTTTCATAGTCAACCATAAATAATTCATTATGTTTCAGCTAAAGAAGTTCATTATTCTTTCTATTCACTTATTCTTTTGAAATGTTTTTCTCTGTAAATGCCCTCAGATAAACTATCCAAATCAACGTACTCCCTAAATTTATTAGTACCTTACTGACTTTTAAGTCTTCTATATTTTCTGTTATATGTTTTTCCCATAGATCACCATTTCATAATGCATACCTTAACCTCACATGGTATTTAATTAATATTCCGCTTATATCATACCCATACCATCATCAACATTTCATATCACAACCTATAGATCATAACTCATCTATTGCACACAAGTCTTTATTCTAAGAACCTACGATATAAATACGTTTTACGAGAAATCTACCGAAAATTTGACAGAACCTCCCCTAAAATATAGACATCTTCCTACTAAAGTAGGGCCAATCCTGCAATAAAATAACTACACTTCTATAAACAATTTTAATTAGGGCTCAGTTATCCACCACACCACAATTACATTTAACTGAGCCTCATCAATATACTACTATTGTTAATACATGAACATTGCCAAGATCACAATACCTTCACATTAATCTTCACATCATATACATTTTCCGCATATAACAATCAATCTTCATATACATATTTCACCTTCACATCGATATAATGTCATTAATAATTTTAAAGGGCACACTCATTTAATCTATATATTTATTTCATATTACCATATACCTTGCTCAAATAATGACACTGCATAACCAATTCTTCTTTCATCAATACTTATTAATAAAATCTAAAATTCCTTCCTCACCCTATAACCATTCCTCTTCTATGGCAAAATCACTAGTACCCATAAAAATCTTTGCACCTACCTCACTTAACTATTCATAATTCTTCATCAACAATGCTATCCATTCACTAATATACAAGAACATACATCTTATGGAGGGGTTATAAATAAAAAAAATTCAAGTTCATATAGAGCTTGCACATGTGTTACCAATGAACTCACTCAGACGACTCTTCGGGGTCAACGCAAAGTACTTAGTGTTCATCCATCCTAAGATATGCAACGCACATCAACTATATATTTCCTCAACTCATGCATAATATGTCATATATACATCATACTTTATCATCCCGAGGAAATTTAATCCCCGCTCTGATACCACTTAATGTAGCACCCTTCAGGTACCACATACAAGTGTCCCAACAACAAGCAAATACGTGGTACATGAAATTTTTTTTTACAAAGATATGTGTATTATACAAAAACATTTGTTTGATACATTGTAAGTGCTTAAGATATAAAGTTACATAATACTAAAATATACATATGAACTTAGTTTAACATGCTCAAATGCCAAAATGTTTATATGATTATGCAGATGGAGATGTTGACACCAAGCCTGCCTTTGACCCATCTGAGCTCACAACTAACTCACTTTAAACTTTCAATTAACCAGCCTGAAAACCACAATTTACAAAGGAATGAGCTTGCGACTCAATAAGCAATTATTAATATAACCAAACATATAGTTCTTCTCAAGAACTAATTAGAAAAAATACATAAAATACATTGCATCATATTAAAATATAGGAATTTAACATTTAGACTGCGCTCGGAAGTCCAAATGACAAAGGAGTAAGTGAGCACTAAAATGTCAAGCTCAATTAGAGAATCTTAAAAATAGATTCTAGTAAATCTTAAAACATGAAAGTTGTAGAGGACTCTTTAAAGTCTTCGTAGCATTAAACCACACCTCATTTAGAGTTTTATAACTCAAGTTATTGCAAAAATACAAAAATAAAAGTATGCTAATGGCTCCTCACGACCATGAGGAGCCTGCTCACGGTCGCAAGCCGGACCATGAGCAGTTACCTGAAGCACTATTTTACTATGCAAAATGGCCTGGGTTGCTCATGGGTACATCATCACGGTCGTGACCTGACCGTGAGCAACCCCAAAACTCACATTTTTCCATTCAAATGCACACCAAACCATTCCATACTCAACCATAACTCAAAACAACCCTAAAAACACCTCATAAACATACCAAACATCATCAATTCAATCATCAACATATAATTCACATTTATTCATAAGATTTAAACATCTATAAACATTATTTCATAACTAAAACAACCCATTCACACATTGAACCTCATTCAACATATTTATATCATCACAATGCAACATTTCATGATTATGCAAATGTTAGTAATCCGACCGAAATTCTTAACATACGTCACACGCATTTTACAAAAAGCTTACTTTCTTTTTCTTTTCTTTTCATTTTTTTTTCATTTATATTTGTGGCCATTCCTGAGACTTTGTGCCAAGCTCAGTCTCAGGCTGTGGAGCTCAGTCTCCACACATATATTTTCCTCACATTCCTCACCACATGCTATATGTATGTTTTTCAATCATTCACATGACATATGCATATTTTTCAGTCATTCTTATAACATATCAAAATGCATATGTACCATTATTTCATCACACTTCCATACCACCTCAGGTGGCTTTCATAATTCACAATTTCATATCATCTCAAGTGGTTTGCACTCATAGGTGCCAACGTCCACAATCCATTACCACATATGCTCATATTCATAACATCAACATTCACATTTATAAACGGAGAATATACCGTTCATATACCAAAAATATACCAAAAGTCTACTAAAGGTATACCATAATCAGATGCCATACATATATATCATATTTTTGTCATGCTTTCTCATAATTACATATTCATATATATATATATATATATATATATATATTCATCATGCTCAGCCATCTTGCCACTTAAATGGCATACACACATTAATATAGTTAAGTAACTATAGTTACTTGAAATCACTACATGTAAGTATTAAATTAATAATTATTTACCTCAAGTCTTCAACTCCTTCAAATGAAAAATTCCCTTAGTGAGTGGTGTCTCCTTTATCCTTGTCCACTCCTACATATAACTATGCATCAATACCACAAAACAAGCTTGACTCTAGCATCCAATTCAATCAAACGCAACTAAGTGCAACCACATGTTTCATGTATCCAATTAATTCACACATAAGTTCAAAAATTATAAAAATAATACCGAAGCTAGACATATGAGTCTACTTCAAATTTCAATTAGAATCACTTAATTTGGACATGTATGGTATTAATTATGGATTTTTGATCAAATTCGGGCAAAACAGAGTTGTCGGATTGAGCATGAAAATGTCAAGTTAAATCAGACAATCTTAACAGTAAAATAAGCTCTATCACAAAATACAAAAGCTGTAGGAACTCTTTGAAGTTTGCAGAACATCTAACTTTGCTCAATTTAAAGTTTTACAACTCTAGATATTATCATATAATCAACATACAACAAAATTCACAATTCAGCCTTTATACCATTGCTGGCAGGTCTAATATATAAGGTTCATGATGCTCTTAATAATTATAGACACATTCAAAAATTATCAAATTTATACAAACTCTTTATATGTGAGTCAAATTTCATTTCCAACTAGAATCACACCATTTGCATATACAGAGAATTAATTATTGATTTTATAGTAACATTAGGTCACACAATATGACTGAGTGAGTAATAAAATATCTAGCCTTATTTGACTAATATAACCGCTGAATTTGGCCAAACTCAAAACTTAAGAGTTGTAGAAGACTCTCTGAAGTTTCTAGAACATTAAACTATGCTTAAATCAGAGGTTTACAACTCAAGATATGATCAAAACAAGAAGACAAATTTATATAGAAAAATAGACCCGAAATTCAACATTCAAAACATAACTTCAATAAACCAAATTAAATTCAAAACTTACCAAATTAAAGCTCCCAAGAGCTCTTATATCTCCTCAAGCTCTCCAAAAATGATGCTAGATGAGTAGAGAATTATCTAATCTCCCAAAGCTGTCAATTTCATTCTCTTCTTCTTCTTCTCTACACTTATCCTACACAACCCTTCCGCACTCACACACATATTCACTCAATTCAACTCTCACCAATCAACAATTGCCAAAAACCTCACGAAAAAGTCTTTCATACTTTAATTTTTAATCATCATTCAATATAATAATAATAAACACACAAATATCACTTAATAATTAATAATAATAATAATAATAGTAGTAGTAGTAGTAATAATAATAGTAATAGTAATAGTAATAGTAATAGTAATAATAATAGTAATAATAATAATAATAATAATAATATCAACTATTAAGATATTATATCTTAATAAAATAATAATAATAAACACCCATCTCTACACACCATTACTAAACTTGAATTATTACTCAATAATTCCTCAACTTTTTATTTAGACAATTAACTCCAAACTTTCCTTA
>CATIWO010438775.1:0-35948 GCA_949673435.1 Macaranga tanarius
TTCAAGTCTAAATGTGAAAATCCCAATGATACACATTTAGTTCTCATAAGCTGTGAGTGACCCCTAGCATTGGATATCACAGCTACCCAATTAGAAATGAATGCATGTTGTGATTCTCATGAACCCTCTGATCATAATTACCGTGCACTGAGATCCCTTCATTGAAGATCCCGATAAAGCCTAGAGTTAAGGTACAGTCAAACTCTATTAGCTTCATCATGTTACCTTATCTCAAGTTCTATTCTTGATAAAACATAACAAACACTAGAAACACTTTCTAGTACTGAAACTCTTTTAACATGTTATGTTTGTCCTGGCCAGGAACTCATTCATCAAGACTCAACTTAGATAGGAGTAGGACCTTAACCCGGTTCACTCCAGGTAATGAATCCCATCTTAGTCAAACACTCATCCCTACATTCAACCGATTAGAGCCACCACACGCTATATACCCATACATGGCTAGCACAGGTATGTAAGCGGTAACAAACTCTAACCACTCAAATGTGGATGACCGTGATGCCTCAGGTCAAAGGACTATATGCACCATGACGATCTAGATAGTGATCGTTGACTGTAAGTGAATACCCTCACAATCATATATCTAACGTCACATTCGATCCACTCAACTCTTGAGTATCCACATGTCTATTCTAATATCTCATATCAAGTAGCATGATACTCACTACCTCCCACTATTAGTATCACATACTAATCAAGAAAAATAGACAGAGGTGATAGTTAAATTAATATTAACCAGATATTAATTTATCGACTATGAATAATTTTATAGCATATGTACTAAATAAATGTGTCCTCATATTATCAACTCTTGATAATACATTTATTTAACATAATGCTAATGGAGTAATGCTTCAATTAAATAAACACTTTATTTAAAAGAACATTACATGGCCATTTGGGATAATTTAGAATGTCATAATATAAGATTGCCTCTAGGGCATACCACTATACTAACATAAGAGCTAATGAAGCCAAAAATATCTATACTTATTCCTTGTAAGTAGTGAGTACTAAATTTCGAGAACGAAATTTTTATAAGGAGGGGAGAAATGTAACACCCGCCCTAAAACATACGTAAGTATGACGTATGTAATATATTTTATGCATGCTAGATGGTGGGTTTTAATTAAATTTAAGATTGTATCGGAATAGTAGAAAGAGACTAGAGTGTAAGGGCTTGATTATAGTAATTATAAGTTTAGGGACTAGTTGGCAAGAAGAGTGATTCATTAAGAACCAAAGTGGATATTTGTGATGATATTTGGGTATATTTAATTATGTCCATTTATTATTATATTGTTATTATTAGTTAAGAGATAAATATGTAATATAGGAATATAATATTAAGGTGATGATTATTTATTAAAGTGAAGAAGACTTTTGGGGCTTTTGAAGAGTTTTGATTGGTTATTTATTTATTTGTATATTTAATTGTGTGTGTGTTAGGGGGTATGGATGTAGAGAAAGAAAGAAGAAGAAGAGAGTTTTGAGAGAAAGAAAAAGAGTGAGCTTAAGAGTAATTTTTGGAGAATTTAAGAATTGATTCAAGGAAGCAATTCATTGCCTTAGAGGATCTTTTATATATTGAAGCATCATTTGGTAAGTTTTCTTGTGTTTTTGGATTGGTTTGAGTTAAGCTTTCTTAGTTGTAATTTTTGGATTCTGCCTCTCTTTTTTTAGTCATTTTATTCTTGCCATATCTTGAGTTTTACAACTCTGATTTGAGCATAGTTTAATATTTTGGAAATCTCAGAGAGTCCTCTAGATTTCTTATGTTTTGAACTTAGCCGAATTTTGATGTTAAGCTTGTCATATTAGGCCGGACATTTCAGAGCTCATAATGATGCTCTGTTTTATTCTGTTTTGGCCAAATAGATTCTAAATCCATAATTAATTACACACACAACCAAATTGAGTAATTCTAATTGGAATTTGCTCTAAACATATAACCCTAGCTTTGGTAGTAATTTGGAGTTTTTTGGACTAGTATGGGTGTCATGAGATCAAATTGAGTTAAGAGCATTTTATTGCCTTTTTGTGAATTTGGGATGATTTGCTATTGTTGATTTTTGGTATTGGTATGGGATAATGTATAGGGGTTGGAAGAGGAGAAAGAGGCCCTACTCAATAGGAGGGTTTTACTTGAGAAGGAGTTGAAGCTTTTGGTAAGTGATTGTTAATTCAATACTTACATATAGAAATTTTCATGTAACTATAATTAATTAACTATGTTGGTTTATGATAGCCATTAAGGTGGCAAGATTGATGAGTATGTATATATATATTATTTGTAGTGAGACCATTGAATGGTCAATTGAGCATGTGTGTGATGAATTGGGTTATTGACACCTTTAATGTGCAAGCTATTTGGTGGAATATGATATATATATATATGTATATATTGTTGTAAGATCATTGAATGATCTATTGAACTTGTGTTGTGAATATTGGCACTATGGGTGCAAGCCACTTAAGGTGGTATGAATTAGTGAAAGCCACTTGATGTGGTATGGTTTATATATATGTTGTGAGAATGATGATTTTGGTATACCTTTAGTATACTTTCGGTTTATTTTTGGTGTATGAGCAGTATATTTTCCATTTATAATTGTGTATGTTGAATTTTATGAATGTGAGTATGGATGTAATGTATGACGAACATGTCGATTGGCTAAGTGATCGTTGACTATATTAAATGTGATTAAGTCGATTGGCTAAGTGACCATCGACAGTGTGAATTATTGAGTATGTTTAGCCAGAAGGTGAAACAAGTGAGGAATTGATAATTGTGAGAAATGAGCCCAAAATGTGGCTATGTGTGAGGTGATCATGTGAACACCAATGGGTATGTTGTAATGCAATATATGAATGGGTTATTATGAGTTGCTGAATGAATGATGCATTGTAATCTTGTGAATAATTATGAATTATATGTTGATGATTGTATTGATGATGTTTAGTGGGTGTAGGAAATGTTTTTAAGTTTGAATTTAGTTATATAATAGTATGGAATGGAGTACTAGGTGTTTGAGTGGCTTAAATTGAATTATATTCAAACACTTTAACATCACTACCCACTTCAAGGGTATTTTAGTCAATTCATATAAATGAATTCAGCCGGGTGTCTTCATGAAAGTTGTAGTCCTCTGAGTTAGCTTTTCCTAGCTTTTTGAATCGCTCAAATCCAAGTTTTGTGGAGGGAGTTATGGCCGAAAGAGTGTAGCATGGTCTCTTCGGTCGAGTCGGGGTTGGATGTCTGCGAACCGGTGCCGACTCGGCAATGGGTCGGTTTTCCTCTGGGCGCTGATGTCTTCATATTTTGACCATAACGTGAGCTACAGACCTCCAAATGAGGCCTGGTTTGAAGCTATGGAAACCTTAAAGAGTTCTCTATAAGTTCAAGTTTTAAAAAGTTCCAATATATATTTATAAAATTCTCTAATTTAGCTTGACATTTTAGTGCTTATGTACACCTTTGTTATTTGGACTTCCATGTGTGGTCTAAATGTTAAATTCTTATATTTTGATGTATTGTAATGTATTCTATGTGTTTTTATTAATTAATTCTTGAGAAGAACTATATGTATGGTTGCTTTAATAATTACTTATTGAGTCACAAGCTCATTCCTTTGCAATTGTAGTTTTCAGGTAGTAGATAGCCTAGCTTAAGAGATTGTTTTAATAAAAAGCTTGAAGCTTGATATTTTTGTGAGTTCAGGTGGGACAACCGCATGCTTCATAAAAATATTTCCATCCATCCACATGAGCATTAACATTTTGGGATTATTGTATTAAGTTCATGTTGTGATTAAAGACATATGTAAATTATATGTACATTGTATAACTAATACTTTAATATATATAAAGTATCTTTTTAATTAAGAAAAAATTTATTATTCATGTTTTATGTCATTAATCTGGACACGTGTATGTGGTACTTGGAGGGTGCTACACAAACCTCCTTGATCTTTTTCTCCAACATAGCATGTCCCAGGTAAGCCAATTAATTCCTCTAGATTTAGCTCTCTGAGTTTTCTATCGGAAGGCATTCATTATTTGTTCTATTTCTTGGCATAAAGAGACTAAAAGTAAGAAAATGCTCATCGCATAATTGGACATCGCTTAGGTAAGAAATTTCAATAAGATTTCTTTGCTTGTTCAACTTAGGCATTTGCTACTCTGGCCTTGAACTTTCATCCGAATCCACTCTTTGATTTTACAAAAGAGCTCTTTTTTTCAGGAAATAAAAGATAGTAATCCTAAATAAACACTAGCACTAGTGCTCTCCTAAAGTCTAAGGAATTTATAAATAGCTCGTCTCGTATAAGTAAGCATATTAGAGCTGAAGCTCCTTGATGATTTCTAAATGTTAATGGCTTGTTTAGAAGTGCGCCTATAGAGCTCTAACAATTTATTTACACACTCTGCCTCTTCCACATCAAATTTGAAGAAAAGCAAACTATCATCCGCAAAGAATAAATAAGTAATTAAGGGTGCATTTCTTGACACCTGCATCTATGAATCATACCTCGAATCTCCTTGCATTTTATTATTGTTGAAAATTCTTCCATATAAATAATAAATATATACAAGGAAAGTGGATCCCCCTGCCAAAGTCCCCGATAAGAAATAATAAGCCCAATTTTTTTTATTTCTACTTACCACCACATAATTGACAGACTTAACACATATCCTAATGAGACTAATCCAATTAGTACTAAAGCCCATCTTCTCCATTACTAATATTAACAAACCCAATTCTATTCTATTGTAAGCTTTCACCATGTCTACCTTAAGACCAGTAGTAAATGTTTTGCCTTAAGTCTTTCTTTTCAAATTTATGAGCAATTAAGATGTTATATGTTATCAACCTCCTAGGAATAAAAGAACTTTAGGATTCCGAGATAATGTCCGAAAGCACTTATTTCATTCTATTAGCTAGAACTTTAGCCACTACCTTGTATATTACATTATATAGAGCTTTAGGTCTCGTATCTACCATCTTCTCATGACTTTTTCTCTTTGTAATTAGGCATATGGTGGTCTCATTTAATTGAGATGGTAAATAACGGCTATTCAAAAATTTAATACTATGCATGTTATATATCAATCACTCTTAAAAATCTAAGTTTAAGCCATCCAAACCTAATGACTTATCAGGGTCCGTTGAGAACAGCGCTACCTTCACCGCTTTTGTAATAAAAGGGCAGTAAGCATCACATTTTAATATGTGGTGATGCATTTTGGGACTACTACAATCACTTCATTTTTTTCACTTCCTGAGGAAGTAAAAATGCTTTTAAAATAACTTTAGATTTCCTCTTATAATCCCACCCCCTATGACACCCACCT
The DNA here is from genome assembly GCA_949673435.1 of Macaranga tanarius. Classification (NCBI taxonomy): domain Eukaryota; kingdom Viridiplantae; phylum Streptophyta; class Magnoliopsida; order Malpighiales; family Euphorbiaceae; genus Macaranga; species Macaranga tanarius. Next base: position 5,377 of record CATIWO010438775.1, read on the forward strand.
TCTTTAGCTGTTTAAGAGTTTTTCAATTTTGTTATTTTTTTTAGAAGATTTAGTTTGATGGAAATATCTAGTATTCTCATCACCATCCTTCGGTTAAAACTGCTTAGCGTGTTAGTGCCAGTAAGTTACTTATTGTGAAAGTAAAGAATTAAGTTTCCCTTTTATTATAGTGTACTCCAAAATTGAAGCCTAACCTACTAAGCGTTAATTTATAGTGTTTGATTTAATTTTTCAAGTTATGCACCACACGACCACCCCATTTATCTATATCCTTCCCTACCGAAGCAATTCAAATTTATATTAGACTCTAAGAAGATTTATTATAGTCGTATCCATTATCTTTTTACATTCCTTCTCCCAAATCCACATATCCTTAACCTAAAATGTCTTTTGCACCAATCCCCCTCTTCTAGAGTAATCTCAAAGAATATAGGAGATTGATATAAAATAGAATTGCATTACTAAATCTTTGTCTAGATGCTCCTCAACCTAAATATTCATACCCTTTCCCATCTCCTAAGTGAACTGATGTCCAATGATTCTAATATTCATAAGATGATAGTCATTAACAGCATCCCTAAACCCTTAAATTAACCATTCTAAATGCAGAACATACCATCTTTTCATATTATTAAAGAGGATATCATTAAAATCGTCGATGCAATACTAGGGAAGATTGGATTTATAACTCAACTCTTATAAAACATTTCAAGAATCCCTTCGATGACTACGATTAGCCATTCTATAAAAGTTAGTGATTTGCTAATGATTAGAGTTTAAATTATAACCATAATATCGATATGGTGCCTGGAATAACTTATCAACTTCACCAACCTAATGTCTTTTAAAACCAATTTTAATACACAACCTTTAATCAATATTAATCCACTTAACTGTCCCTCAACTAATTAAGCAACTAATAGGTTATTGCCATTTTCTACAGAACCTATCTCTCGATTAAGCCCATAGTGTTAATTAATTCTGATATAATCATAGGTTTATCTGAGAGGAAGATCTATGGTTTCTAAGATCCCTTCAAAATGAATTAAAATTAGTATAGACCTAGTGGTGTAATCAATCCTTTGAAATGGTCAATTGGGAATAAGGAACCCTAGCTTTTAAAATTTGAATTAAATTTATGTTTTTACTTTTCTTAATTTAGTTTCATTTCCTTGAAATTACAAACTCTATTTCATTGTCTGAACAATCAAACATTGTGAGTATTACAGTATTTAACCCCAAATCTCTGTGGGACGATATTTTTATTTACTACTTGATACGATTCTATACGCTTGCGGATTAGTACACATTAGTTGCAATATGATCATTTGGGTCCTCATGTGCTAGACCGTAGAATTTAATACTAGACTGAATCATTTGTAAGAGTGTAGGCTTGATCTCAAAATTGTTTGTATTGATAGTTGGTCTTGTAATGCTCGTTGTGTTCCTTCTAATCCTGGCACTGAAGTGTCTAGCAATGTCCTCACATTAACTGCCTCTTCAGCCATTGTACTCAACTATCCTTTAGATTATTTCCTATTCGATCTCTCAAACCGAGTAAGCTCTAGAATATAATAAAGTAGGTCCTTTCCTGATCTTCGAGTGTTATGCATACACCGAAGAATCACCTTGTATAATAAAATTTTAAAATTTTCAAACAAAATAAAAGAATTTTGTATTTTAATCTAAAAGAAATAATATCAATTTTTAATTTTAAATAAGTAGTCCTCGGCAACGGCGCTAAAAAAACTTATTTACGATTCACTTATAAGCGTATAGTTTTGTAGTAGTAATAAAATATCATTCCCACAGGGACTACTATTTAGTCATTTATTGGGTTATTTCTAATTGTTCAAAGTAATCAATAAAGATTTAAACTAATTATAGTAACTTAAATGAAAAAAAAAATGAATCAATTACACTTAAAACTAAAGTAAAAATCAATAACAATGAAGATTGCTAGGGATTGAAGTTATTAACAAATATTAAGGCCTTAATTATAATGGATTCTTTAAATGTGCATATCCTGAGGTTTCTTAAGTCTTGGTTAATCTCTCTCAATCATTAACTAATTATGGTTTACCAATTACAATTAAACATCATAACCCAAGTTCTCATTTAAAGCTATGGCATTAATTTTAATTCATAAACCATTTAAACACATTCAATTGGAATTTATTTAATTTGGTTATCTCTAATCACAAACTAAATAAACATGTATTTATAGATCAATTAGGATTAAAATTTCTCAATTATTAACCCTAATTAAGACTATGTCAATGTTGGGTGATCATCAAGAAATAAAAAGTACATAAACACAATATACAATAAAAATAAAGATCCATTGAATTAAATACTAAACCATGTCAAATCATCCAATCCCTAACAAAAGAAATCTAATAACCCATGATGAAATATAAGAAAAAATCTAAGAGGAGAGAAAAGAATAAAACTATAAATGCTTATTCTTCTTGCTTTCCTCCAAACTCTTCTTAATTTTTGATTTTTTTCCTTTTTCTCTAGGGTTTCTCCTCTTTCTTTTCTTTCCATAAATTTTTTATTTATAACCTCCTAAAAATTTCCCTTTTCCCCAAAAATATGTAAATAATTGGCCTTTTTAATCTTAGATTTCGTACAGGCTGCTCTAATAGAAAAATCTGCTAGAGCAGCAGAGAGCATCATGCCAGAAGATCCCAAGAAGCTATTATCACAGCTTCTGCTGCCCTAGCAGCCGAGAGCTCTACTTTTAATCCATCCTGGCAGAGCAGAAATTCTGCTCTGGCAGCCGAGAATGATGCACCATAGACCTCAACTTTGTTCATTTTCAACTTGTTTTGCACCTCCTTTTCACCAACACAAACACACAAAATTAAAACCAACTTAATTTACTAAAATTAACCCTATTATAACATTATTAAACTAAAAATCACATAAATACACAATAAAATAAATACATCTTAAACCATAATTAAAGCACTATAAAGTCGAGTGCTGGTAGAATGAGCCTAAGATAGGTGCTGACAATCAAACTCTATATGATCCAACCGACCACAAATATAGCAAAAATTAGGAAGTCTTTCATATTAAAAAGAGACCCAAACCCGTTGGCCTTAATCATTAGCAATCATGATTCATCTCTAAAGTGGTTATGTGGTATCCATGCTAACCCTAACCTACACAAACTTATTCCAATAGAATTCATTCCCAAAATCCACAACTAATACCTTGCCAACTTGTTCACCAATCTTCCAAACTGAGGTACGATCAAATCTGTTCACATGTAGCTTTTAAAGTCTAATCTAGAAAACCATCTCCTTTAACAACGATGAAAGATTAGAATTATCTGTTGGACATGGTGCTAAAATCAACAGCTGCTTATCAAAGTGCCACAATCCACCATCCAAGACTTTGCATTTGTCACCAACCTGTTGAAACTATACCTTAAAAAATCCTCCATCAATCTCATTCAAGTTAAAAATCATTATTCAATTTTCAAGCCCCTACAAGGGCATTCTTTATTGTATTAAGAGTGATTGGACTGGAAGACAAAACCCTACCCATTATAGACAATCACAAATTATAATCCCTTTCTTCATCCTGAACATCTCCTAAATCCAATATATTGCTTTCTTCTTCTGTTAAACTAAGGCAATTATACAGTTCTTTTAAATTTTTTGCCATAAAAGAAAAGATCACAATCAAGTAAAATAAGAAAGAAACAAAATAAAGAATGAAAAAAAAAAGAAAATAATTTGAAGAAAGGGAAAGAAATCAACAAAACCCTTAAGAAAAGGAGCAAAACTAGATTTAGAAAGAAGGAAACCCTAACCCTAAACTAGAGAGAAAAAACTCCAAGTTTTAAGAGAAATTCTAAAGTGTGAGATTTTTACTAAATATACATTACTTTTAAGTTTTAATTGTAGAAAATTATAATATAAAATTTTAATTGAAGAAAAATACTATGTAATTTTTGTTATATCTATTAATCCAATGTATTTTTTACTGATCCCTATTACTTTCAAGTTTCAATCTTAGAAAAATATGATATAAAGATTTAATTCTAATATTTTACTTTTGCTAGATATAGAAAAATAATTATTTTAAATACTAGGAGATAACATTTTACGATATAATAAATTAAATTCATAATTCTTTTAATATTTTCAAAAAAAAATTATTATTGAACTATTCAACTTTCAGCAATCTAAAATTGATCAAATAAATAAAAAAAATTAGTTGAACAATTAATTTGAGTTAAGAAATCTTAGAGCATTAACGTTTTTTTTTCCTTTTGCTACAATATTTTCTTCCAAAAGTGAAATATTCTTTTTTTTTCTTAGAGCATTAAAGTTAGTCTAACAATACTTTTATTTGTAAAATTTGTAGAGATCATGAATTTGAATTTCTACTCAACTATGAATCAATATTGATAATTATATTTATAATGAGAGATAACAAGATGTCTACCCTTTATTGTGTAGTTCAGTGCCCATTCCATACATTGAAAACCAAAAAAATAATTTTTTAAACTGCATTGAAAACAAAAATCAGTCTAACAATAAAACTTTTATTGTCTTAGGCAATCTCCAACCACAAGCACCAAAATGCAGATAGTTTTACACCAAAACGCAGTTTTTACAGTAATTTTTCTCCAACCTATTACACCATTTTTTACACCAAAAATAATATTTTCTGCATATTCTTTTTTATATCTCATTTTATAATATTTATAAATTTATCATATTACAACCATATTTATATTTTTTTAACAAATTCATCCAACAATAATATAAATTTATTAATTATCAATTATATTAAAATTTAATAAATCAATCATTTTTTAATTATATGTCATATTTAATACTTATATATTAATGAAAAATAAAATTACATATCAAAAAAATAAAATATTACATTCAAATTTTTTTTTTATAAAAGAGTACAATTTACACAATATTAATACATATTTGAATAATATTTATACATATTCACACCTCTAAATTAGTATATTTCTTCCACAAATGCTCAATTAATGCATTACGAAGTACAATGTACGCATCTTTATCCCTAATTTGTCTATGTCGATTAAGAAATTATTGAAATCGAGTATTATCATTTACTACCATTTTAACTTTCAGTATTTATGCTTCTACTGCATCCGTAATTATTGCATTTATATCACATTCATCCTCGATTATCATATTGTGCATAATAATGCATGTTGTCATTATGTCATGTAGTACATCTTTTCTCCAAAAATGTACTGGTCCTGTGACAATTGTGAAATGTGATTATAGAAACCCAAATGCTCGCTCAATGTCTTTTCTACATGCTTCTTGTCTCATGGTAAAATATTTTTTCTTCGAAGTGCGCGGTTCATGAATAGTTTGTACAATATTATACCATTTTGGGTATATAGAATCAGTTAAATAATAACCCATGTTATATTCCTTTTCTTGGATAATATAATTAGCACGAGGAGCAACACCTTATGTAAGATTGGAAATAAGATGAGATGACTCTAACACATTAATATCATTATTAGTGTCAGGTATACCAAAATAAGCATGCCATATCCAAAGATCATAATCTACTATAGCTTTAAGAATAATTGTTGGTGCTCTATAACGACCTATATATTGCCCTGCCCATGCTATAGAACAATTTTTTCATTTCTAATGCATACAATCTAAGTTACCCAACATTCCAGCAAAACCATATTGTTCACCAATATGGAATAACCTGGTAATGTCAATAGCATTAGGCGATCATAAATATCGCTCTACAAAAATCTTCACAATAGCTCGACAAAATCGCTTCATACTTTTAATTGTTGTTGACTCAGCAATTTTGACATATTTGTCTATTGCATCTATCAGAACACCATATGCTAACATTCGAAATACAGCTGTTATTTTTTGCAAAGTTGATAACCCAAGTCTACCAATGTCATCGATTCGTTGTTGGAAGTAGGAATCATTATGCTTTAATGCATCCACAATATGAAGAAATATATTTCAATACCTTCGATATTGTTGTCAAAATATATTATTGTGGATTGTTAGAAAAATAATCATTGAACAAATTACGATCCGCAGCTTCACGATCCTGACGAATCATAATATGATCTAGAATCGATCCACGATGAGACACTCGGTGTTGTAGTTAATGTTGTGCAAAGTTTGTGATGATTGTGTTTTTATTATCTATCATATGATACATCATCTCCTCTTGTGCTTGTTGTTGTGCAATGAGATTATTTACCATTATAGTATCATTTTCATCAAAAGAAAAACTTAAATATGATTGATATGATGAACAACCAATATCATAATTCATTTTAGAAATTTTTTTTGTATGTATAATTTTTATGCCAGATAGAAAAAATACATCTAGAGTTACTATTTATAGAAAAAAATTATGAAAATTAAAATTATAATATGATTCAAATCAACGATTGAGATTATAATGAAATCCATCCAATGGTTTAAATGAATTATGTAGATAACCTTATTTTGATTTATTAAAAAGTATCGGGTCCATATCCGAATATTTAATAATATATTTAAATAGGATTAAATTGTATAAAAAAAACAAGTTTGAATAAAGGACCTAATTGAAAGCAATAAAGTTGAAGGACTAAATATAAAAATTGCCTAAACCGCCAATGAATTAAAAAAAAAAAGGAGGCCACGCGTTAGCCCAAGAAACGGGCAAGGAGGGATGACTCATGCAAAGATTTTGACTCTGCATGTTAGAGTAGAATGAGCAGAGAATGGTATTGTTTTTTATAGGGAAAAGGGCCAAATTGGACCCTAAACTTTTGCCCAAATATCACATTGGACCTCTATATTTTTTTTGGACTAAAATGGACCTTAACATTTTTTTTTGCCACATTGGACCCTCCGTCCATAACACCGTTACAAAAAAATGGTATGGGCACAGTTAAAAGTGCCGGGAATAAGGGCCAAATTGGACCCTCAACTTTACTCCAAAGTTTATATTTGACCTTAATATTTTTTTTTTGTTTCATTTTGACTTTAATCTAATAAAGTTCGGTCTATTCTTTAAAGAATTGTTGCAATTAAGTCCTAAAAATCAAATATAAATTTAACTTTAACACTAATTACTAAAAATTAGTTCCATTAACAATAAGAATTGATGAAATTACTTTCAAAACATATATTTACGATGTTTTTAAATTTTTTTTAAGATTATTAAATTTATAAAAATATAATTTTAACATTTTTAAAAATTTAAAGAAAAGTTAAAATATTTTTTATAGACCTAAAATATTTAAAATTTTACAATCAAGTGATATGTATTCCAAAAAGAATTAAAAATTTGTTGAACACTTATTAAATTTTTTAAAATTTTTTAATCTATAGAAAATTTTTTGTACACTTATTAATTTTTGTACAATTATTACTGCAAGAACTTCAGATTAAAACATAAAAATAGAAATTTTAATAGTAATTTACTAGAATTAAAAAGAAATGAACTTGATAAAAGAAAATTAAAAGATTGTATTTTAAGTTAGAAGAAAACATAAAAAATATCAACTTACCGAGGAGGTTTTGATCGATAAGAATAGAGGGGAAAGAAACACAAAGCGTTATGGAAGGTGAAAGACGAGAGTTAGGTCTAATTATTGGATTTAGAGTTAGGCTAAAAACGTGTTTTAAAATTTTTTGAAAATTTTTAGGTCTATAAAAAATATTTTAACTTTTCTTTAAATTTTTAAAAATTTAAAAATTATATTTTTATAAATTTAATAATCTTAAAAAAGATTTAAAAACATCGTAAATATATATTTTAAAAGTAATTTTATCAATTCTTATTGTTAATGGAATTAATTTTTAGTAATTAATATTAAAGTTAAATTTTTATTTGATTTTTAGGACTTAATTGTAACAATTCTTTAAAGAATGGACCGAACTTTACTATATTAAAGTCAAAATGAAACAAAAAAAATATTAAGGTCAAATATAAACTTTGGAGTAAAGTTGAGGGTCCAATTTGGCCCTTATTTCCGCCACTTTTAACCATGTCCGTACCAAATTTTTTTTTTTTAACGGTGTTATGGACGGAAGGTCCAATGTGGCCCCAAAAAAAAACGTTAAGATCCATTTTAGTCCAAAAAAAACATAGAGGTCCAATCTGAGATTTGGACGAAAGTTCAGGGTCCAATTTGGCCCTTTTCCCTTTTTTATATCAAAAGCCAAATAAATAAAAAAAATCTGCAGAGGAGCTCATAAAACAAGTGAGTGAATTTCTAGCCTTTCTTCTCTTTTAAATTTCTGAAACAAGTGGGTAATTGTTTCTTGAATTCCTGCCTTGGTTTCATATTCTTTGTTGATTTGGAAATATAATATTCCTGTTGGTCTTTGTATGAATTATAAATTAATAAAATTTTAAACAAGCTCAGTATAAATTATTAAATTTTTATGAGATAATTTTGGTAAATTATAAATAAAATAAGCTGAATTATAAATTGAGAATTCTGGTCCATTAGCGAAAAAGAACAACTTGATATCTGACAAAATAATTTTGTGGCACCTAAATTATATGTGTGAGCTCTTGTTATGAAGTGGTTGGGTTATAACGTGCTGAAGTAGGATTTTGTAATTAAAAAAAAAATTGCAGAGAACAGCCCTTGGAGTTAATAATAGCTAATAGAAATGTTACAAACACCTGAATAATAACTATTAAATAAATAATAAGCATTTGTGAGTTATAACTTAAAGTTTTGATATTGAGATCTAGCTCCCCGTATTCAAAGTTTGATTTAAATTTAGCTAAGGAGACCATAAAACACTAAGTTAGATACATTTGTTATAAATAAAAAAAAAATACGATAATGACATAAGAAACAGTTTCATTTGTGCACATAAGTTTATTTAAACTAATATTTCAAGAAAATTGAGCATGGGTTCCAAATAGAAATTCATCTAAGATTAAAATACTTAAGGACTTAACCCATGCGTGAAAGTTTTATAAACTCCAAAATCTAAAGCTTTACGAAAACTCATTAAGTTAACAACATGATATAATAATAATAATAATAATAATAATAATAATAATATATAGAGTATTGATTGATATATTTATATATATTAAAAATGCGATTATTAAGTGAGTATATGTACATTAAAAGAAAAAGGGTTGCAGTAAGACCGTACTCAGGGTACGGTAAGGTTCGGTGAGACGTAAGACTATGTCCGGGATACAGCTTGATACGATCTAACTAGTTATCTGTAACTAGGATCCGTAACAATCTATTGGGATCATTGCCCAAGGATCTATCTAGCATAAACTAATAGGAATTAGCGTCACTAGTTATCTAACAACTAGCACCCCTAGTTATTATATTTGAATTGCAACATGCTCGAAGCAAATTAGGGTTTTAGCTCTCGTAAGAACTCAAGAAAATTCAATTAAGAATTTGAATCAAATCAATCAACTATATAAAATAATGATGTTTGATACAAGTATTTATAGACTTGTAATCCTAAACCTATTCTTGTTCTGAAAGAAAACAACTCTTTAGGAATAATAATGACATTCCTAATTAAACACAAACTCTAATTAGTAAAGAAAACATAAATAAAATCCTAATTAGACAAAATTTGTCATCGAGACACGGGCGTGTAGAAAATTCGAGAATTTGACAGACTTCAACACGGCTTGGCACACGGGCGTGTCATCTGACCGCGTATCATATAGATGACACTTCAGAAATAAGCACGGGCATGTCTTGGAACACGGCCTGATGCACGGGTGTGTAGATACCCGTGTTCAACTCTGGACAATTTATGAACATATAACACAACCGTGCAAAGATGTACATGGGCGTGTATCGGCCAGATCACAACTAGGCAAATTAATTAACTTAGTTTCTTCGTCTCTCTTTTGTTCCATAGACTCTAGACTCTTTTACACGAGCTCTCTAGCAGTATCTTTCATCCTCTTAGATCTTGATCTTGTGATTAGTCCACCATCATAATTCAAAGGATTTTAATTCATTTTTGTGCTCATATGTCTGTATGCATCACTCCCTCCCTCCTTAAAAGGATTCGCCCTCGAATCTTCACCTTCAAAATCAAATGGAAGAAGGTCAGATACATTAAAGGTTGTAAAAACATTATACTTACCTGGGAGATCTAATTTGTAGGCATTGTCATTGACTCTTGCCACAACTTGAAATGGTCCATCTCCTCTAGGTTGTAACTTAGATTTCCTTTGAGTAGGAAACTTTTCCTTGCACAAATGCAACCAAACCTAATCTCCAGGCTCAAAAATCAACTATTTGCGTCCTTTATTCCTTTGATTTGCCACTTGTTGATTTCGCCTTTCGATATTTTGCCTTATCTTTTAATGTAAATTGCACACAAAATTTGCCTTTCGAACACCATCTAAATTAACTTGCTCACTCATAGGCAAAGGTGATAGATCCAATGGTGTTAAAGGATTAAAACCATACATAATTCCAAAAGGTGAATGTTGTGTAGATGAATGCACAACCCTATTATATGCAAATTCTACATGAGGCAAAATCTCATCCCAAGATTTCATATTCTTCTTAATTATAGCACACATAAGTTGTCCTGATGTCCTATTAATAACTTCGGTTTGGCCATCGGTTTGTGGATGATATGCAGTACTAAATAATAACTTAGTTCTTAATTTAGTCCATAAAGTTTTCCAAAAGTAGGACAAAAACTTAGTATCCCTATCACTTACAATAGTTTTAGGTATACCATGCAAAAGCACTATATTCTTAAAGAATAAATCAGCAATATGCGATGCATCATCGGTTTTATGATATGGAATAAAATGTGCCATCTTAGAAAACCTATCAATAACAACATATATGCTATCATTACCATTCCTAGTCCTAGTTAGTCCAAGTATAAAATCCATAGATATATCTACCTAAGGTGAATGTGGAACATGCAATAGTGTATACAAATCATGTGGATGCACTTTAGATAAACATGTAATACAATTAGCACAATGCTTTGACACGTCAGATTTCTTATTAGGCCAAAAGAAATGCTCATGTAAAATATCTAATGTCTTAGTTATGCCAAAGTGTCCTATCAAACCTCCCTCATATGCCTCCTTAATCAATAACAAATGCAATTAACATCGAGGCACACAAAGTTGCTTTAAACAAAACAAATACCCATCATGTCTATAAAATTTATCATAGGCAATGGTTTCACATGCATTAAATACATTGCTAAAATCAGGATCATGTGCATACAATTCCTTAATATGCTCAAAACCAAGCAATTTAGCATCCAAAAAGTTAAGTAAAATATACCTCCTTGATAATGCATCAGCCACAATATTTTCCTTACCTTATTTGTATTTGATAACATAAGGGAATGATTCAAGAAATTCACTCCACTTAGCATGTTTCTTATTGAGCTTATTTTGTCCCTTCAAATACTTCAAACTCTTATGGTCGGTATGGATAACAAACTCCTTAGATAATAGGTAGTGTTGCCATGTTTCCAATGCCCTTACCAAGATATACATCTCCTTGTCGTATATCAGGTAATTAAGTGCTGCGCCACTTAATTTCTCACTAAAATATGCAATTGGTTTACCCTATTGCATTAAAACAGCTCCAATTCCCACGCCAGAAGCATCACATTCAATCTTAAATGTCTTATCAAAATTAGGCAAAACAAGAATAGGTGCAGAAATTAATTTAGATTTCAGCATGTTAAAAGCATCCTCTTATTCCTTTTCCCACCTAAATCCAACATTCTTTTTAATTACTTCTGTCAAAGGGGCAGCTATGCTAGAGAAATCATGCACAGAATGTCGATAAAAACTAGCTAAGCTATGGAAACTACAAACATCCCCGACATTCCTAGGTGTAGGCCAAGTTTCAATAGCCTTAACCTTCTCATGATCAACCTCTATACCATGCTCACTAATAATATATCCTAAAAATATAACTTTAGGCACACAAAATGAACATTTAGCAAGCTTAGCATACAACTTTTGTGATTGTAAATACTAAAAACTGATCTAACATACATAACATGGTCCTCTAGTGATTTACTATATACAAGTATATCATCAAAATAGACAACAATAAACTTACCTATAAAATCCCTCAAAACATGGTTCATTAAACGCATAAATGTACTAGGAGCATTAGTTAAACCAAATGGCATGACTAACCACTCATATAACCCATATTTTGTTTTAAAGGCAGTTTTCCATTCATCACCAATTTTCATCCTAATTTGATGATACCCAACCATTAAATCTATTTTAGAAAAAATACATGCACCATATAATTCATCTAACAAGTCATCTAAACGAGGTATAGGATGGTGATACTTTACAGTGATTTTGTTGATGGCACGTCCATTCTTTTTAGGCACAAGTAGCACGGGTACAGCACATGGGCTCATACTTTCTCAAATCAACCCTTTAGACATCAACTCATCCACTTGTCTTTGTAGTTCCTTTGTATCTTCGGGATTACTCCTATAGGCTGGCCTATTCAGAATTTGTGCTCTAGAAACATAATTAATTTGATGTTCTATCCCTCTTAATGGTGGCAAACCATTGGGCATAGACTCGGAAAATAAATCCTCAAATTCCTGCAACAACACTTGAAAAGAACTAAGTAAAGAAGAGAGAATTGAGTTAGCATCAAAAGCTAAACATGCACCTTTGAATACCAATAGTATCATAGGTTGCTTGTTTAGAAAAGCCTATCTAATCTCACCCTCTCTTGCAAAGAAATTATATTTTACCTCTTTTTTTACCACTATTTGCACATTATTCTCTCCTTTTGCAAGCTCAATCTCACTATTTTTGCTCTCTTTGCGCATCCCCTCTATTTTCTCTCCTTTTTCCTCTCTTTCTTCACACCTCTCTTGGCTTTTCTCACTGCTCTCCTTTTGCTGGTGCACCTTTTCTTTTTCATGTGAACTCTCACATTCATTCAAAATTTTCTGATCCTCATACACTTCCCTAGGCGATATAGGTAATAAATTAATAGTCCTACCTTTCATCTTAAATGAATATTTATTAGTAAAACCATCATGTATGACTCCCCTGATATATTTCCATGGACGTCCTAATAATATGTGACTAGCTTGTATATGAACTATATCACATAATACCTCATCACAATAACGGCCAATAAAGAATGTAATCAATGCTTGCCTAGTGACCTTAAGATTCCCACTTTCATTCAGCCATTGTAGTTTATAAGGTGTAGGATATTTAGTTGTTTTCAACCCTAATCTATCAACTAAAATAGCATTAATAACATTAGCACAGCTTCCACCATCTATAATCATACTATACAATTTATCACGTATCATGCATCGAGTATAAAAGATGTTTTCATGTTGTACCTCTTCCTCCTTAGCTTGCATATTTAAGCCACGCTTAGTAACCAAAGTGTAAATTGGTCCTTGTGGGGCTGATTCATCCTCCACGTCAGATGTGTCCTCTAATGGTGGTATGTCAGTCAAATCATCATTATCATCCTCTTCCTCACTCACCACCTCCCCATTGCGTAGGGTTATAATCTTGGCATTTGGACATTGTGCAGCCTTATGCCTATATCCCAAACATCTAAAGCATTAAATATTACTTAACTTACCCTTAGATTTATCATCCTTTGGTTGTGTCTTTTATGTAGTAACATTTTTTCTTTTAGGTGGCTCAAATTTGCCCTCGCTTGCACTTGTTTCTCCTCCCTTGTTCTTCCAATTTGATTTCCATATAGTTGTAGTAGTCGAATTTATTTTGGTTTTCACCTTCAATTACTTTTCCACCTTGATTGCCATGTGTACCATGTCCTCCAAATCTACATAATGATGCCACTTAACAAGATTAGCAATTTCATGATTCAAACCTGATAGAAAACGTGCTATGGTAGCCTCTCTATCCTCCTCAATGTTAGCTCGAATCATGGCCATCTCCATCTCTTGAAAATACTCTTCAACACTCCTAGAGCCTTGGTTCAACCTTTGTAACATGTTGTACACCTCTCCATAATAATGTTAAGGTACAAATCTTTTCCTTATTATGGTTTTCATCTCAGACTATGAGGCAATCGGTCCTTCTCCACTTCTACGCCTAATGGAGGTGAATTGATCCTACCATACACTAGCATAGTTAGTAAACTCCGTGGCGGCCAATTTTACCTTTTTCTCTTTGGTATAATTATGGCACTCAAACACCCTTTCAACCTTTCTCTCCCACTCCAAGTATGCTTCCGGATCATTCTTCCTTTAAAAAGCTAGAATTTTCATCTTGATTGATCCCAAGTTCCCATCTTTGGTCTTGCCTTTGTTAGCACGTGTCGATCCATCGTCGGCTTCCTCTTCTAGTTCATTAAGAAGCATGCGTTGGGTTTCCCTTGCTCGAATAGGGGTAGCTATCTCCAACCTTGCCAATCGTTCATAAACCTTTTGATTGTCACTCTTCATATCCTCTTGTTGAACCAACATTGTTTGTAACATGGCTTGTATTGCATCTAATATAATTTTCTCCTTTGTATCCATGATGTAAATCTGAAACAAACAAAAAGAAAATTTCCTATGCTAACGCTCCCTTACGTGTTTCTCTCAAGTAATTAGAAACTCTCTAATGTACTCATAATTGAACACACACAATGAATTTCCTTTTGAGTTCTTAATTGAGCTAAACTCTTACTACTTCTAAGAGAATTACAAAATAAACTAGATAACTAAAGCTATTAGTGAAAGAATAATTAAAAGATGTAAGTATTGGGCTGTTTTGGGTGATTTCAGGTATGTCTGAAATTTGAGTTTATTTATGCACAGATTTTGGGTATTTAACGGGTAGAAAGAAGGGTTTAATGATATAGAATGATGTAGGTTAAGTAGACAAAGAAAACAAGTAGAACATATGTAAATTGATGAGTTTTTGAAGGGTGTTTTGCTTACCCATAAATTTTATTGATGCAACGGATGATGATCAATACGGCTTCCTTCAATTTTATTGATGCCAAATCGCTTAATGCAATTTTGATACGGAATGAACTTTTTTTTATCAATAACAAATACTACATTTAGGGATATGTAGCTTACACTAAAGCCAAATCTCTGATGCCAAACTGATACGACCTAACTAGTTATTTGTAACTAGGATCCGTAATAATTTATTGGGATCGTTGCCTAAGGATCTATCTAGCATAAACTAATAGAAATTAGCGTCACTAGTTATCTATCAACTAGCACCCCTAATTATCATATTTAAATTGCAACACGCTCGAAGCAAATTCGGGTTTTAGCTCTCGCAAGAACTCAAGAAAATTCAATTAAGAATTTGAATCAAATCAATCAACTATATAAAATAATGATGTTTGATACAAGTATTTATAGACTTGTAATCCTAAACCTAAACTTGTTCTAAAAGAAAATAACTCTTTAGGAATAATAATGATATTCCTAATTAAACACAAACTCTAATTAGTAAAGAAAACATAAATAAAATCCTAATTAGATAAAATTTGTCATCGAGACATGGGTGTGTCTGAAAAGAATATAGGCGTGTAGAAATTTTAAGAATTTGACAGACTCTAACACGGCTTGGCACATGGGCGTGTCGTTTGACCATGTATCATGCAGATGATGCTTCAGAAATAAGCACGGGCGTGTCTTGGAGCACAGCCTGATGCACGGGTATGTAGATACCCATGTTTAACTCTGGATAATTTACGAACTTATAAGACGGTCGTGCAAATATGTACATGGGCGTGTATCGGCCGGATCACAACTAAGCAAATTGATTAACTTAGTTTCTTTATCTCCCTTTTGTTCCATAGACTCTAGACTCTTTTGCACAAGCTCTCTAGCACTATCTTTCATCCTCTTAGCTCTTGATCTTGTGATTAGTCCACCATCATAATTCAAAGGATTTGAATTCTTTTTTATGCTCGTATGTCTGTATGCATCACAACTGCTTACATAAAATTGTTAATTCCTAATCTGGGATACAGAGTTAAGAGATTTATGATTACTGTCTTTAGGACAACGCTCGAGATTATAAAAGGCTTTGTGGTTGATCCGAGTGGTTTTATTATATCGGTATGCATACCTGATTTGAACCTTCAATATGTTGATTGGTACCCACCATATTGATAGCAACCTAATATATATTGAATATATATATTGTTCAAATGAATTATTTACGATTTGCTTATATGTCATTAAAATGATTCGATTGTGATACGATATACCTGTGTGGAACGTATATGATTTAAAAATTATTTTTATTATTATTATTATTTGAAATACTTACTTAATTAATTACCGGGAGTGTCTATTTAGTCTGTTCACTGGGTATTTTTTATAAAAATACTCACCACTTCCTTTTACAAAATTATTTTATTTTCAGCTTAGCTACTATACATACCTGTATAGACTAACAATAGCAATCATATGGATAGCTCAGACTTTAATCGTCCATGATAATGAGATGCAGATTATGTATTATATCCGATATAATCCTGATGCCGACTTGTCTTTTCGTATTTCAATAGATCCTATAGCCACTAAGTACTGCTTAAATACAGTGAAAAATAATTTCAACGATGGCTGTCTTTCAGTTATCTTTATTTCCTACGAGTCCCAGTTCGGGGTCCGAGTCTCCTTGACTTGGACCTAGTCGTTTCCAAACTCTGCTGACGACATGCCACTTTTTGCCGGCTGAGAGTTGTGTGTGTGTGTAGGATGGTTGCTCCTACTTTTGGGTATATATATGGGTAGCACATCCTAGGATAGATGGACTACCATCCTTAGGGTTGATGATAGGGCTTTTTGATCTTTTTGGTGTACTATATTTATATATCTAATGGCTTTTTTTCCCTAGGCCTTTTTTCCCTCACCGCTGAATAATAACCTTGTATAATATAATGTATATATATGTGTACATTATTTTTCGTATTAGTGTTTTTGTTGATGAGTTTGTTTATTTTAATATCATTATGCTTTATGATGATTGGTTATTGTGATGTATATAAGTTTTAGTAATGTTATTAAGTAATACTCCAAAATACCGATAAGCAATAAATCTGAGTAGATATCATTAATATATTATTCGAGTGATATAATTGTTATTAACCCCATTATTTAAACCAGTCCATTTGGATAGTTTTCTTAGGTTCTTATTAGAAGTGGTATCTCTCCATACCGTTACTCCGTGCTGGACAGTCCAGGTTGTAAATCTGTCTCACGTGGGAGCCTCAAAAAGTATGTGAAGATGATAAGATTCTAATACAATATAATATAATGGTTGAGATTATGATGAAATCCATCCAACTGTTTAAATACATTCTGCAGATAACCTTATCTGAATTTATTGGAAATTGTATGAAGGTGATAAGTTTATAGTACGATTTAATCCAATAGTTAAGATTATGATAAAATTTATCCAATGGTGTAAATGAATTCTGCAGATAATTTATTTAAATTTATTAAAAATAAATTTTTATCTTACATTGTTATAAATAAGAGCCATACATAACTATAGAAAATATATTATCTCATTACAACTTACCTTATTTGCTAACTTTTAACAGATTAAAAAAATGTCTATTCGATCTTCTAGTTATAGTGTTCATGAAGATGTGCTTATATGCCAAGTATATATGGAAATTTTTCAAACTCCAATTACGAGTGTTTACCAGTCTTCAAATCGCTTTTGGTCTTAAGTGGAAGAGAAGTATAACCAAGAAAGAAGTAAGGGTTGGGAGAAGCATAGCAAATGCTCTTTACAAGTTCAAATTCGAACTATTGAAAAAGTAGTGAGGAAATTGAATGGGTGCATCAAATAAGTTGAAAATGCATCCAAGCGGTACTTCAAATGAATATATTGTAAGTATTTATGTTTAATTTATTTTTATTTTATTTTTCTATACCTTTAAAAATTTTACATTATATTTATAATATATTGCAGTTACATCGAGCAAAAAGCTTACTAATGTAAGATGTCCACTATAAAAAGGGTTTTAAATTTGACCACATGTGGCACATAGTTAAAGATTTTGAAAAGTTTAAAAATAATAACAACATTCCAAGATAAGCTTTTCAGTCAAAAAAATTAACAATATTTCATCAGGGTCAGAGTATTCTCCTTTCGATGATCCGATACTGGGATCTCCTGGACAGTTACCACTTTCTATTAAATTAGATGATCCTGATGTTAGTGGTTCTTCACGACCTATTGGAGTAAAAATAAAAATAAAAAGCCAAATTGAAGACAAAAATTGATGAACAACTTTCATGTACTATTACTAGCATTAAACAAGATGACCAGGTTTTAGAGATGTTGAGAAAAGAAAGTTTGGAGAGACAACAGCAATTGAAAATTCAAAGTCGACATTTGGCCCTCAATGAATTGAAAGAAGAAAATAAATTTTAGTACTGAGATGTAAATTCTATCAGTGATCCAAGAATTCGTATTATTACTCAAGCTGAATAAGAAAGAATTATATGAAAAAGAGCTCAACAATAAGAAACACCACTACCGCCTTATACTCCTAATTTTTTGGTGAATATTTTGATGATATTTGTAGATCTGGAAGTGGTTTACCATAATATTAAATTATTATAAGCTATAAATACTCTAGTTAATGTTGAATTTTAGGGTTGTAATCATAATCTATTTGTTTTAATTAATGTTGTTTTTAATATTAAATTATTTAAGTTTATTACTATATTTTTAATTATATTTTTTTATTTGTTTTGTAAATGTATATTTTTATTTATACATATTCTAAATTTATTTACAAAAAAAAATTGTAAACAAAATAAGATTTTGGACTAAATTGTTTAAAAAAGAATATATATATATATATATATATATAATAAAATGTTGGACTAAATTGAATAGTTTGTAAGATTATGGGTATATTAGAAATTTTTAAAAAAAAGCAAAAAAATTTAAAAAAATGTAAAAGCGTTTGTGAACAGTGGCAACAAAACGTAAAATGGTGGGAAGTTTATGTCTTGATTGGAGATAAAAAAACACAAATTTTCTTCAATTAACGTTAAATTTTTTTTTTTTTAATAAAACTAGATAAGTAAAAGGAACTGGGGTGGTAATTTTCATAATAAAGTCCAACAATTTCATAGCATTATAATAATAATAAAAAAAATTATTATTATTATTATTATTATTATTATTATTATTATTATTACAAACAAAAAAATAATTTGATCAATATTTTCCGCACCAGCAGACTCAAATTTCATATTTGACCAGGGACAATGTTAGCCAAATGATAATGAAGGTTTCCACCAAGCGATAAAGGGTCTCAATTTAATTCATTGAGATAGCAATCCTTCAAGCATTTCCATTCTTTAGTTATATCTCCTCTGCTTGAGGGTGTTATAATGACGAATTTGGATAATCATACTCAAATTAAATTATTGATTATATGAATATCACATAAAAAAATTATACATTAATGCTCAAGCAAAGATTTTTCTTATGATCTCAGCTGAATATTCCAGTTTATTTTGTTATTTTTATTTATATATTATTTTGAAAGAAGTATAACTTATTTAATGTAAGAGTTAATATAATTTCAGTTAGTCAATCAGTCCGTATTGACATATACAATTATTTATCTATTAAATAAAATTTCAGCAAATTTGTTAACGAAAAATAGCTACTGGTGATGGCTCTCTCTCCCCTATTTTTGTCTGAAAAAAGAATATTATATTTATAAAACAATAGTACAAAATGATATCCAATGTTTCATCTACAAAATTAAACATAGCAATCACTAATTTCATGCACAATTCCTTTCCTATATGTATCAAAGAATAAATTTCATAAACAACATATAATTAAAGCTCTAACTATTAACTAAGAATTATTTTTCATCAAATTTTTAGATTTTTGTTATGATCTACTAATTTGCGGTCAATAAGTCAATGTTCTTAAATGATTTTTTTCTTCCACAACGCACAATACACGTACTATGGTTTTGGTACAAAATAATAATACAATGTACTATCTAAATAATTTGCCATGTAGTAGTAGTAGTAGTACCACACAAGCAATCATCTTCTTCAATGGCAACTCAATAGTACAATTTGTACAACTAAAGAATTGAAAATAGCATAGTTATGTATATATAGTTCAATGGCAAGTACTATGGCCATGGTGTGTGTAGTACATTTTTAAGACAAGTACTTCATTATATAAATAGTGATATGCTTATAAGATTTATATAACATGAAATCAATCCAAGATCTTTGCATCATCCAAAAGTTGTCATAAAGTGTGTGTGTGTGTGAGAGAGAGTGATAGGTATAATGTGAAGCAATGTGGAGGATTCCTACAGGAGCGACCTGAGAATCACATGTGGACATTCTTAGATATACTCTTATCTTCTTCTTCTCTTCTTTTGGGTGTTGTTCATGTGTTCTCAGGTCGCCCCTGCCGGGATTTCCTCCACCGTCTGATCTTATGATGAAGGTTGTAGATCAGTGATTGCCCATGTTGGATGCGGTGTAATCTACGGGAGATTTTTACCTAATTTAGTATATTATATCTTATAATCAAATTTATAATATATAATCTAACTATTTTATTTTATGTTTCATCGATAAAAATAAAATGTGTGTCTATATATATGTGTCACAAATTTAACTGTTGAATGAAGTTTTCAGCTGCTAAAAATTTGAATTTATATAAATAAATACATTGCTTTCAGTACCATCAGAGTCTCCATTTCAAAACTATATCTTCAACCTAGAATCATGAGGTACTTCTATTGGTTGAAAAATTGTAAATTCTTATTTTACTCTTGAGTCTTGATTTAAAGAAATTTCTGGGTTCTTATCTTATTATTTAAGGAGTTTTCTGATTTTGCTGCCATCAAAATTCTTGACGCATAATGCAGCTTATTAGAAAAAACCTTGAAATTTGAAAAACTAAATTTGAATTTTTTTTCAGTTTATGCTTAACCTGAAAAATTTACTGAGAAATAAAGAGCTCTAATGTCCTCTTATTCAACCAAATACTAAATTCCAGCAGCAACAAATAATTAAAAAAAATTTGAAATTTCTTTTATTTTTTTCTATTTGAAAAATAAAAAGTTAAACCATAAAAAAATAGAAAACAATAATAGAAAACATTATCTGTAACTACACAAAGCCTTACACTTTTGACTTCTTCAATAGTTTACATCATTGTACTACTACAAATGTCCTTTTCCTTTCTTTTGTTTTTTTCTCAGCTGTGGGAGCATGGAATGGGACAAGTTGTGGTGTATAGCTGTTAAAGCTTCCAAGGGCCAACATAAAGGCATTGCCTGACCTTCTGTTTCTTGCCTTGTAAAATGCTGCTGCTACTGTGTGTGTGTGAGGAAGAGTTGCATTACAAGAGTTAACTGTTTCACTTCCACACATGCACAAATTTTCGCCAGGCCCACTTCTAACCCTGTCAACAGGCTGCTGAGAGTGATGCAAGAGGTCTTCCAATTAAATTTATCAATTCAAGTGACTACTACAAAATGCGCATGTTTTTCCTCTTTTTCCTTGCATCTTTTCTCTTTGTTCTTTATTAAAATTGGCCACTTCTTAGATTGGCAATCGGTAATAATCCTTTATTATTATTATCTCTTTCTGTTTTATTTCATCTATTTGTGATTAATAAATTCAGATCTCTTATCTAATTTTTTTATTGGAATTTTTAAATATTCATTCATAGAATATTTAATAGCCTTTATGAAATATTGATTATCTCTATACTGTAAAAGTTTTATTGATATTTTTATAATCAAACTCATTTAAAAACTAGATGATCAATTTATACCGTTAATCGAAATCATTGAATGAAGCGTATAAATCATTGAATTACCCATTTAAAAAAATTGTTTGTGCAATTAAAGAATAGCAATATAAATTTTACAACTTAAGTGAAATTTATTTTTAGTACTTCATTGTACTATTATTGCAGTTTCAAATTCTTTTTTGTGTATGGGTGCTTGGACCCTGCTGGGTTCCATGCCAATTTGATTGGATCAGACTAAAATCATCACCATCATGTGCCAAATCATAGCTAAGAAACCTTATAAAATCAATAAGAATATGAATGCAACAGATACCGGGATCACAAATGCAGATTCTCAAACAAATTCCATTAACTTCACCTCAATGCCAACCGCAAAGAATGAAGTCTTCAAGGGAAGCATACATTTTCTGTTATTGAGC
This sequence comes from Macaranga tanarius, assembly GCA_949673435.1. NCBI lineage: Eukaryota > Viridiplantae > Streptophyta > Magnoliopsida > Malpighiales > Euphorbiaceae > Macaranga > Macaranga tanarius. The sequence goes on from CATIWO010438775.1 coordinate 27,621, forward strand.
AAGTATCAGTGCAACAATTTCATACACATACATGTGTGTATGCACACGCTCATTCATTCATTCACAGACTGTGTGTGCAGCGCGCATGCATATTCATGAAAAAATGCCATGACTAAATTAGATCCATGATAAATATACAAGTTACTAAACCAAAATCCTTACACCAGACTTGATCGCAAGTAGCTCTTCTTCCCCAATTTTCTTCCAGACCCCATTTGTCATCAGACAGCCTTGAATATCTGTCGGTAGCATAACATCTTCACCACCTGATTCACAAATCTCTACAGTATCTCTCATCTTCTTCGCACCTGACCTATCTAATAAGCAAATATCATAACTAGCTTCCCTCTTGCTACGCTTAACACCTGGATTAGGAGAATGAATATCAGAACTAGGTTCTTCTGCACCACTACAGAGTCTCAGCTGTAGCGTCCTTTCTGATGAATCCACCAACTGCTTATTGACATTACCATGGTCAAGAACAGGAAGACAACCAGAAGACCCAAGATCACGAGGCAACATACCAATTGGGCATGGGTTCCATGATTTTGCCACTGCCCATCTGCCTCCACTTCCCAAATCACCATCTGTTGTCTTCCGAATTCTGTGCTTAGCTAGATTAAGTTTAACCAACTCTAGCTTATTAGCAGCTTCATGGATATGCTTGTCTTGCTGGACAAATAGGTTACTGGAACTCTTAAGAGAATAGTTTCCTTCGACTACATCAGAACCTGATAAACTAAGCAAACTTAATTTGGTGAGTTTCTCCATTGAAGGGCTATTGTGCATCAGCTGAGCAAGATGCAAGGCCGAATCTATAAGCTTCTTATTGCCGTATGATGATATCACAAGACATCTGCATAACACTCCCATCACAATTGGATCTGATGTATTCAGTTCCCTTGTAGAGATTTCCCTTTTGGCTTTGGCACCTTTGCGGCTAAAGGGTTTCAATAGCTTCAGTTGTCCAACAAGCCATGCGAACAAAGAAGAAAGTTGTTCAACTTTGAGATTTCCTGCCCCAGACTCCATTGACGCGGAATATGTTCCTGAACAAAATTCCACAGAAGGTCAACAAAGGGTATAAAGAGGTCACTCATTTATGCAAACTTTTGTAAACCTATAAGACACAGCATTAGAGCTCTATGTTATTCCACATCAAACTTCTCAACTTTACTTGAGAATAAACAAACAAAAGACAGAGCAAAATAAGCCTGCATTGCCAGTCACCTGGTTCATACTTCGTTGCCTCTTCAGTCTCAATCATATTCAGAATGGCCTTTAGAAGCATTAGAAGTAATTCTGGTTCCTTGTTAGATAATTTAATTATTGCAAGCCTCCAATCATCCAATAAAGGGTGCATGTCTTGGCCAACTTGGTTAGGAGACTCCAACAAATTTGAGGAATCCAAAGCTTTGAGCAAGATCTCTAACAGTACAGATAGCACTTCAGAGGAGAAGGAAGAATATAAACGAACGAGAATTTTCAAGCTCCTCGTAGCTTGCTTCTTCAAACCTGAACAAATACAAAGCATTATTAGTATATCTAATGCATCTTCTACATTTGGACACCAATGGCATCTTTTAAGAAATCAACAACGACCAATGCAGCATGCCTCCAAGTTTCAGATCATTACCATTTAGAATGCTAAAACATTTAAGAAATGCAATAGGTAATAAATAGAGGATAGGATATCCTCAAAAGATGTAGCAGAAATAGCTTTAGGAAGGCAACATCCAACATAGAACATCAAATATGTATGGTAAATGAGGTTATGAATGCCAAATTCAACTGTCAAGTTCATAAATACACTTCCTATGCCAGACACAACATGAAATAGTTTAGGTTGCAGTTGAATAGAAAATCAGAAATTCAAAGATTGTATTTCATGTTCATTGTTTAATGGTATGTCAGATGCCTGGCACAATTCAGAATGCTCGATTTTTTGCACAAGCATAAAAATAAGATCCTTCGGAAACGGATAAATTTTGATTGAGAATGAACAAAAAAGAATATGCACTTGTCAAGGAAGAAAAGAAAAAAAATTCTTTCAACCATAGCACTATTTCAAATCTATCCTCATAGAAGTTTTCGTGGCAAGACTATTTAATTTTTCATTAGAACCTACCCAGATGAAGAAAAGCTATTCAAGTACAATGATACCACATCCAGATCCATTCATTTCAAATCTAAATTATCTAATCACAACATTAGACTAATTCAAAGGCACAAACATACAGCTGGATTCACATGCTCTACAATCTAAATGTTTAAAGGATGGTGGCAAGGAAATGGAAATAATATATAATCAACTACTCGCTGATCTTTATCAGCATCATAGTTGTTAGGTGCGCCTGAGGTGCAAGGCACAAGCCCTAGCGCCTCAAGCACCAAAAGGCAGACAATGTTAATAAGGCTTGCACCTTATTATTAAGGCGCACTCCTCCATAATGTTTCAGTTTACAATTGTTCTTTTGCCAATTTCTTCAATTGTTTCTTCATTTATAGATCTCTAGCACTAATTTGTATATGTAAGCGACCATATAAGAATATTATTCATGCCAAATTGAAATAGATTATATAATTTTTTTTTTTTTTTTCATCTCTTTTAGGCCTTGTGTCACTTAGGTGTGTGCCTATGCCTTGTGTCACTTAGGTGTGTGCCTATGCCTTGCGCCTAGGCTCCAGGACCCCTTTGCACCTTAATGCGCCTTGTGCCTTTAATAACTATGATCAGCATATATTATTAGATTAAATGTACAATGTTGTAAGTTCTTCAACATCTACCTTCTCATTATATGCTACATGCACAAGCTTCACTTGAAGTTAATTACAGTCTGTTCAAATTCAGAGAATTAGCATCTCTTTTGAAGCATAGAACTTTTGCCTACAACTTCACTTAAATAATTCAAATTAGATCTAGTGCCAACATTAGTTGCATCAGTATCAACAAAATGAATGGCATATGCATGTGATTCACACATTAATACATTTCTAGCTCAATATAACATTTCTGCAAGTGGCAAATCACTATCCACATAGATATTTGCTAAGCTTAGTTGGCACTGCAATATCTCTATTTTTGTGTAACAATATGAGCAAAGGATAAGTCCAGCCATGTAACAAAGTTCATCTTCATTAGTAAGTAGTTTCATTCTTAATACTCCTTCTTGTTGCCAACCTTCTTTCTGTAGATACTATAATTCATTAATCCAACTGCATTTGCTATTGTTGTTTCCTTTTATTTGTTGACAAAAACTTAAGCCATACTAATGTTTGAGGACAGAAACTAGTCACAGTGAGCAAAAGTTGGACCATGCATCTAATTGCAAAGTGAAAGAAAACACGAATTGCAGCAACTCTGGCATCTGTCAAAGCTACTATTAGAAAGGAATTAGAGCACTTTGCCTTACCCCCAGATTTGGAAAAATACAGCTTGCTGGCCTTAAGTGAGAAAAACTTATCACGGCCATTAAGCTGTTCACGATGTTTGCCACCTACAAAGGCAATGCTTAATAAGATTGGATTGCAAAATCCTATAAATCTAACAATTAAAAAACCTTTGAAAATTACAGAAAAAGAACATTATGGACCACATCAAAGCACGCATTATAGGAAGCAGTGTCTCTATTAGGATGCAAACAAAATTATATAGTTTACTGTCAGACTATAGCTACTTTGTCAGTGGTAAACAGTTTACCATTCCTGTTGTATCCAAAAGGATGCTAAAAAACACATGATTTTCTGGTTTCAGTTCAGAGCAAGAAGCCACTGTTGTGAAATTTATACCCTTTAAAGCAAAGTGCAAACTGAGAAGTAGTAAAAATAATGCACGTTGCTACATATCTGTAGTTTGCTAGGACCAATAGATTACAAATACACATGGTCTTGTAGGGATAAGAACCTAAACAGAAGTTTGGTCTTCAACATGCTCATCACAAAGAAAATATAAATCAAGCTCCAAAACCACATCAGCCTCTAGGCTACTAGTAATTTCAATGACCGCATCCTTTTTTTCTACTTTATTGCTACAATGCTAATTTCAGCTAACCACACCTAAACTGGATTTCTTTTAACTTTCCTTAATGATAAAGAAAGAAGATTATCTAACAGTTTAAGTATAATTGATAAAGTTGAGGCACAATCAAACTCTGGTTTTTTGGGGTAGAATTTGTGGCGTCTACCTATAGGATTTATCATTTTTCTATTTCTTCTCCAGCAAAATGTGAGAGATTACCTTTTGATTTACCAGAGGCAAAAGAAGAATTAGTAGCAAGTTATCAAACCGAATATTCAGGTATCAAATTTTGGTTTATTTTATATTGCTTCCTCTCTAATCTTATTCGTTGCTTCATTATTTGTAATAGTTCTTACTCGGGTGGTTGGACTACCTTTGTAAGAAAATTATGCAACAAGTGATTTTGCATGATGAAATGACAATTATAAGGATATCTATCCACTGAAAGACAACAACCAGTTTTGGAAGAGGGAAAACTCTATAAACAATAACCTTTTACTGCGTAGGCAAACTGTTTAAGTCATCTGATGCCTCATATAAGCTAGACAAGAACATTGCTATAAGGAATCATCATATCAAATAAATAGCAAACAGAAAAAGAAGAAAAAAAAAGAGTTTAAGAAAAAAGTAGTTCCATGCATACGTACGTTTTCCTTTGACTGGTGATGCATCAGATGGACTATCCCTAACTTTCAAGCATGATGCCAATTCCCGGAATTTTGATTTGACCTCTTTCCTGATTTTAGCAGTTCCATCTCTCTGGAATGGAATTTCTTCTGTCTGAGGCCCCCAATAATACGATTTCAACCAATGAATTGCCTAAAATCATCAACAGCAAATATGACAAAATTACACTTTGCAGACATCATGTGCCAAATAATTTTTTTGAGAATATAAACTGTTGTGCATGACATATTATACACCTGAAAATTCTGCTCTGTTTGTTTCAATCAAAATTTGTCTTTGGAAGACTTATTTGAGAACATTGTCTGTTCTTTGATTGTAGCACTATAGCTAGCTACATTGAAATTTTTTTAAATAGTTACTCTCTAGCAATTAATTTGTTTCTATATGGACACACAAGTAAAGACTGCACATGCACATATACGCACACACAGAAAATAGACTAAATTGCACATGTATGAGAATTGGTGAAACAGTAATGAGCAGAGAGTACTTTATAGGTTCCTTCCCTTTGTATGAATTTGTCAAAATTCTTACAAAAAGAAGAATACTTTACTTCCGATTTTGAGTTATGCAGAACAATCAAAAGAAGACACACCTTCACAGCTGAATCCCGAACTAAAGTTAGTGCAGGCAGATCACGATGCGAACCCTCTATAACCAAAACAACATGAAGAGAAACAAAAATGAGTTTTCAATTAATATCTAAAAAAGTCAAGAATTAGACACTTGCAGAAAAGTTACATTGACCAACATGCATATGTGCAAATATTTAACAAATATAAACACAGCTGATATATAGAAATTACACTTGTAAAAATTCTTGCTCTAACACTATAATTTCACTGATGCTACTCAGAAATAGTGGGAATTCAAGAAAGTATGGTTATTTTCCTTCTTACAAAATGCCCATAAATCATAAAATATTATCTTACCAAAAAAAATTCAGTAGTACCAAGTAATTCTATTTTCGCATGGCTAAATTAGTTAACTAATGTCTGCAATGGACTACATAAAGGCATACCATGGCGAATGTCAATTAGTGTACGTGGAATGCCAATTGCAGCAGCCGCCTCAGCAATTGAAATTTCATTTTTTTTCCGTGTCTTTTCAACGACGCAGTTCACAAGCCTGCCAAAAGTAAAACTCACATAAGCCTAAAAGTATCAGCTGGACATATAGTTGCACAAAACTAGGCGAAATAATCAGATAAAAATTAAGGGTAACCATGACCAAAATTCTGATGATGAACAAGAGTAATATCATTTAAGTTCACATTCCAAAACTTCTACAATTACAAACATCCACAAAAATCAACAAAATTCTTATAAATCTATGCAGGCAAATAACAACTCAAAAGTAGCTTTTTGAGGGCTAGAAAGCACTCAAATGCTACAATTCCCATTTACAAGAGATCAATCTCACACACACACGTATATATATATATGATTATCATAATATACCCAAAAAGAAGAAAGAACGAAAACATAAGCGAAGCAATGAAATCGTACCTCAAGATAGCCATGCAATACAGCATAGCCAGCATTTGCTCTGAGTGTAAAGCATCACTTGGTAGGTCCTTTCTACTATGAGAAAACAACAATAAATTATTTATGGTAATTTTTTAAAAAAGATAAAAAAAAACAAATGGGAATTAATTCATAATAAAAATGATCACCTATAAAAAGGGTCTTTCTGCATAATTTCAATAATTGAAGCTGTTACATCTATCACAACAGGTAAGCATCCTCTACTTCGCCATGTGGATATCTATATAAATACCCAAAAAAAAATTGAATGTTAAAGAATCAAGATTTAATCACTAAAAATTATTCAGCTATTTATGTTATTAAGAATGCGATTTGGGTTTACTCTATTGATAGCAGAGACTACACTGTGCGGAGAATCAGAGAACAATGAGTCTCTAACCCATTCCCACTCCTCCCAGTTCAACCATGGCACCAATTTGTAGCCGTACGATGATGATGAAGTATCTTGATCAATGGGTATAGTTTCTTCTTCGAATCCTAACAATGGCTCCATTGGAAGAGACCAAAGTAGCAGCAGGGCTGAGGAATAGGGTTTTAGAATTGAAAATTGAAAATTTAGGTTAAGAAAACTACGCCGTTTTATTCAAAGAAGTTGCCATTTGTGAAGAACAAAATGACAGCGTATTAAAATTCTGATCACGTTCTGAGCTGACCCAAGGCATTGCCATTTAACGTATTTTTAATATAATTTTAGGAAAACTTTGCATTAACATTTACAATTAATTGAAGGCCAATTATATAATTTTCACCCTTGAACTTTATCAAACTATTCTATCTCACCTCTACACTTTTATTTTATTCAATGTCACCTCTCAACTTCTATTGAAATAGAAGATGACTCAGGTTTGCACGAATAAATGAATTAAGAAAATGAAATTAACTAATGATTGTGAAGTGAAACACACAATCATAATTTAGCAACGATCATATAAAATTTAAAGATTATTGTTCATATAGAAACTGAAACAAAACCAAATAAAGAGTGAAATGGAAAGAGAGGATACCTGTCTATGAACTAGCTAAGCAGAGCAAAGATAGAAGCTTTAATTGGACAAAAAATTCATCCCTGAGACAGGTAGCAGAAAATGGTGCAGCAGCGGCGGGACAATGAGTATGAGAAGGAGGAGGCAGCGGCTGTGATGTGCAGCGTCGGTGACAGTGAGCAGGATCGAGAAGGAGGAGGCAGCGGCGGGACAGTGACCTGGAGGAGAAGGAGCAGGAGGCAGCGGCGTGACAGTGAGCAGGGAGAAGAGGCAGCGGCGTGACAGTGACAGTGACAGTGACAGTGACAGTGACAGTGAGCGTGAGCAGGGAGATGAGGCAGCGGGCGTGAGAGAGTGAGCAGGAAGAAGAGGAGCAGCGGCTGGTTTTTAGGGTTGAGAAATACAATGCCAACATGTGTATATATATAGCTTTTAAAAAGAATTTATGTTAAATAAGCAAACAACTAAGAATTCATGAAATTAACTAATGATTTTACTTACAAAGAGTTTCGTTGTCTTCTTCTCCTCCCTTTCAGTTCCTAACCAATAACCATTACCGAATCTAATTATACAACTAATTACAAAAAATCAGTATTTTTTCTATCCTTCATGGTACAACCATTCATCCAGGTTAGTTTTTTTTCTTTTTATTTTAATTATTTTTTCAAGTTATATTTTTTTTTTTTGTCTTTTATATTTTTTTTTATTTTATGTAATTGGATTATTTGTGGGTTTCTCATCGATTACTTTTGAATTAATTTTAATTAAATTAGATTTTTTCTTATTAAATTATCTTAATTGTGCCAAAATTTCAGTAAGATTATGATTTTGTGTGACATTAATTCCACAGGTAATAATATTGTAATAGATCTTACAAGCTTTTAAAGTGTGACTATCGTAAGAGGATATAACCTAAAAAAATAAATCCTTAATTTGTTTTGTTACAATATATACTCACAGGAGGCAAAAAGCTACTTAATTTGTTCTGGCAATATTAAAAATAAATCTTTTTTTTATAGAGAAAACAAATCCTTTATGTAGCATAGATAAATCTTAGAATTTGTTTCATAGAATTTTCTAGGTGAAAAGATTT
>CATIWO010438867.1:0-13380 GCA_949673435.1 Macaranga tanarius
AAATCTTGTGTCACTGTTCAATCCACTCATCACATGAGTATCCACATGTCTATTCTGATATCTCATATCAAGTAGTATGAGACTCACTACCTCCCACTATCAGTATCACACACCGATCAAGGAAAATAGACAGAGGTGATAGTCTAGGGATTAACACTACCTCTATATTAATCCACCAACTATGAATATTTATAGTATATGTACTAAATGATTTTGTCACTCATATTATCAACTCTTGATAATAAACTCATTTAACATAATACCAAAGGTAAATATTCAAATAAATAAACAATTTATCTAAAAGAATATTATATTGCCAAAGGGATTAATATACAATGTTTACATACATAATGGTCGTAGGGCACATCTATACTAACATTAAATGCATAGGTGGTACCCAAACTTTCTCTTTGTTGCAATTTTGGTATTAAACTTTCATTTATTTCTTTTTGGTTACCAAACTTCAATTTAGATTTCACCAATTAGTCACTGCCGAATTTTGATGATGTGGCTACTAGATAAAGAATATTCCAAGAATATTTATCACATCATCATCTAGGTCAACTAAATTAATAAAGGATTAAGTGAACATGTGGTTATCAAGCTTTGATTTTATTTCAATTTGGGTATTCAATTTCAATTTATATATTTTTAGTACTAAACATTTATTTAAATATCTATGATCCATCTAACTTTAATTTATTTCACAATTTATGATATTTAAATAGCAATATCATATGTGCATTTAATTTTAATCTAAATAAAAAGTTTGGCATTAAAAGGATTTAAATACAATGTTCATTTCTAATTTTTAACTTTATATTTTAAAAAGTAAAACATACATTTAAATTTCTTAACTTTGTTTTTTTTTCATAAATACAAAAGTTAGTAATTGTATCCATTTAAATATAGTTTATTATAAGGTGGCCCATTCCACCCCAATGTCTAGGTAATCAAATATCATTCCATCCTTTAAAAAAAAAGCGCTCTCTTGATCCCTAACTCCATAGCTCGAACCCTAACTCCACTAACACATTAACATATATTCTCACTGGATTTGAAGTAATTTGATTCCATTTGTCGATTTAAAGAACCCTAATTTTATTGTAATAACCTTAATTTCATCACAATAAATTTGATTCCATCTTAAGAAATTTGTTTTTTGAGCTTGTGATATATGATTTAGGGCATTTTTACTCAATAATTGATCTGGGTTATTAATTTACTTCATATTTTTTTTGTTGCTTGCTGCTGTTTCTTTTGATTTTGGATTGTTACTTATATTTTGAGTTTAGTCTGTTCCTATAATCTATTGTCATTTGATGCTGCTTTGTAACTTTTGAATTTTGTGCTTTCACTTTCTATTGCATTTAGCTTTTGTTCAGTCTTGTTTCATTGTTGTAATTTTTGGATTTGCTGCAGCTATCTGTTGTCATGATTGCCTATTGGTATTGCTTCTTCTTTATGTCTGTTGCTTCTGCTGCTGATTTCTCCTTTGTCTATTTTTTTAAGTGAACTATTCTTTCTATCATATAAATTTTTGGGTACCAATCTTTATTTTTTCTTGATGATGCTGATTCCATGCATTTATATGAATTTGTTTACCTTTGTTGTTGTAATTGTTGATTTTGAGTACCCTTTTAAACAGGTCAATCTCTAGCTTTCATTTTTGAATAATTCTACTTTAAATTCTAAGTATTGTACTATATGCTCTTTTAAGAGCACATATTAAACATTGTTGAACTATTTTTGGATAATTTATCATTAGAACATATATGTAGTGACATATATATAATTTATGAATGAAACACCATTGAATTCAATTTTTGACTAAAATTTTTAAATAATTGGATCATCATTAGTCCTTAAAGAATCCACATGCATATTAATTCTTGCATATATTGATAACTTTAAATAGAGAAGCCACAACATGTGATAGACTAGGCCTGTTGGTGTTACACTATGACCTTTTACAGTCAGTGGCTTGATGACTTGCTCTATTTTTTAATTGGTCTAAGTCACTTTGTTTATTATTATTTATTTATTTTGTATATTGATCATTAGCATCAACACATTGGAAAGACATGTTTGGACTAACTTTGAAGTATTAATTAAAAAGACTAATTAAAAGATATTAAGAGTAGGAAGAGAGTTATGGTCTAGTAAAACATGTAATCTTTTATAATCAATAATTTACCCTTGTTAAAAAAAAAGATGGAATTGATGGAAATGTCAATTTCTTCCTCACTTTCAATGCAACCCCATATATGTGTGTATATATATATATATATATATATAATAAAATTCTATTGATCATTGCTTAGAGAGTTATTAGTTATTAAAAGATTAATAGCTAGAAAATATCCATCAATTCATGTGCATTCATATGCGCACACACACACACGTATAGAGAGAGAAGATTCAAGTTAAAAAAAATTTCAAAAGCAGCAACTGTTTTATAGTGAAAAACACCCCCATAAAAATAGGATGTGGATTCTTATTTTTCTTCAAAAATATTATAAGGTATAATATTTTTTATTTATGCATGTGTTTGAACCTTAATTAGGTGCTTGATTTTTTTATTATTCATGCATTTATTCTAATAGATTTTTTGCATGAATGTAGGAAAATGAATAATTTTAGGCTCTTAATGAGAAGAAAAAAATTTACAACAAGCTTAATTTATTAGAATTATTTGTATTATAATGTTTATTATGTATGTAAAATGGTATTCGATGAGTTCATCCATTTTTAATAGGCAACAATTGAAAGACAAGAAAAAGAACAAGAAAATATTGAGAATAGCTAATTTAGAAAGGCCTATTGGTGTCAAACATTACAACCTTTTCGACCTTTTAATTTGCATATTTATACCAGACTTTAAAATTTGGCAAAACTAATCCAATTTGACATAATGTTTGCAATTTTAGTATAATTTGACATATTATTTGCAATTTTAGCATAATTGTGATTTGGTTATAAATTAAAAGTTAAAATACATATGTGACATATGAGGTGAATTAGTTAACATCTATTATTATAGTTCCACATTTATATGAAGGCTTAAAACTATATCAACAATGAGATCAACATACTTTTAATAAATAAAATAATTTTTTTTCATTTTTATTTTATATTTTTTAAAATTACTAAAGTTGAAGTTTAACAAACTATTATAATTAGTATTTAGATGGTATGGATAAAAAACTCATAAAACTACTTCACCTTAAGTGTCATATATATATTATTTTAACCAAATTGCAATTGTACTAAAATTACAAATAATTTATCAAATTTGGGCTAGTTTTACCAAATCTTAAAGTTTGGTATAAATTTGCAAAAGTTAAAAAAGTTGTGATTTTTGGCACTAAAGTACCATTTAGAAATACTAATAAGAGAGATCGATGTTACATGTAACAATGAACTTCGTATGAATAGATACATCTGACGTGCTTTGCGAGATGGTTAGCGATATTGGAGGTTTAAAAGGATTTAAAAATATGTCTATTAGGAAAATTGTTACAATATTTTTGTATTATTATCTCACCATAAGAAAAGTAGAAGTATTTATTTTCCATTGTGCGAAAAGAAGGAGAAGTATTGGCACTTTTTTTATTAGAAGTGTAGAAATTGTTAGTAGATATTTCAACGTTTATTTGAAAGTCATTCTTAAATTACACAATCAATTGCTTAAAAAGTCTATGCCTATAATAGATAATTGTACAAGTGATAAATGGAAATATTTCCATTTAATATTTTAAGGTACATAACACAAATCTTACTAATTTAATTGGTAAATTTAGCACATGGATAAATTCTTATCATTTCTTCAAATTTTCTTTTGTAGAATTATTTAGGAGCACCAAAGGGTACTTATGTAAGTGTGTCAATGCAAAATGAGGATGAAGAAAAATATAAAACAAGAAAGAGTAACATTGCAATTAATGTTTTGGGTGTTTGCTTACCCAACATGCATTTTATTTATGTTTTACCCGGTTGGGAGGATCGGCACATAATGGTCATGTTCTTTGAGATACTATTTCTAGATATAATGGTTTAAAAATTCCTCAAGGTACTATTAGTTTGTAGTATGAAATTTAAGTTAAAGTTCTTACATCATATAATAATAAAAAATAATAATTTGTTTAATTTTTCATATATGAAGGTTGTTTATTATTTAATTGATGTTGGCTATACTAACGACGACGAATTTTTTGCCCTTTATAGAGCACAACATTATCACATCAATAAGTAGAGAGTTGATAGACAACCACAATTTATGGAGGAGTATTTTAATATGAAACACTCCAAAGCTAGAAATGTGATAGAGATATGTTTTACGTTATTTAAAGGATAATGGTCAACTCTTAGAAGTATTTCCTTCTATCTAATAATAACTTAAGGACGTATTATTATGACATGTTGTCTTTTGCATATCTTAATAAGAAAAATGTATGCCAACTGATACAATGATATAGCAATTTTATGAAGAAAAGGAGGATGAAGAATATGAAGACGTAGATCTAAATGAAGTATAATATATCATAATGGTTCAAACATTTGATAATTGGACTAATTTTAGAAATACTCTTGCCCAAAAAATGCTCAATAGTTGGAGAGTTTAATGTTTTAGGGATTGATGAGATCTTATTTATGTATGAGAATTTGTATTGAATTTTGTTTTTCAATAATTTATATACTTGGTTTGTCTATTGTGTTCATATATACTTTATTTATATATAATTAATTTTTTGACATAATTTATGTACTTGATTTATATATTAGGATGGATTCTATTTAAAGTAATCAAGTTATTTGTAGTAGAGGTAAAAATAAAAGAGTATGGACTATAGAAGAGGATCATTCATTAATAGAATACTTGCAGAAAATTGCTCAGATCCAAAATATAAACAAGATAGTACTTGGAAGAATGGATATGTGGTTTGGGTTAAGGAATTGATTAATTAAAATCTTCTTTCACATGGTATAAAAGTTGATCCACACATTGATTCTAGATAGAAAACATTGAAAACAAAATACTATGCCATTGTTAAAATGTTAAATAAATCTAGATTTGGCTAGGATGACATAAGAAAAATGATAAAATGTAAGAGAAGTATTTATACCGAATATTGCAAGGTGCGTAAGATGCGTAAGATCTATTTTGATTTATGCAGAATATTGTTTCAGTGTTTACTCATAGAATGAGTTCATCTATTGTTGCTACCGTTGAATTTGTCATTTATCTGCTATTTGCCTCTGTTGCTGCGTTATTGTAAATTTATTTTATTTGCTATTTATTTTATGGATTGATGTTTCTCTCATTCTGCTATTTGTTTTTTTACTTAGTAATTATTTGCTTTCTACTACTTATTCTCATTCTATTATGCTATTTTGATAATAATATTTCCAGTGCTAAAGAAATGTTCATCTTATATATTATGTTAAAGTTATGTTAGGTTGTGATTTTTCAATTTAGTGTGCTTCAGGTATTGCATCATGTATTAAGTTTGAAAATATTCGTAAAAGTTATAAATGTGTCACTATGTTAAAAGATGTGACTTTTAAAGTTAAAAAAGTGAAAAAGTAGGATTAGTAAGTGTCAATAGAGTAGGAAAATTGCCCACAAGAAAGGAAGAACCTAATTTAATCAAAGTAAAACCCGATATGAAAGTTGCATTTTTCAATCAAGAATTTGAGGTGTCTTTGAGTATGATTTTTTTTGTTTTGTGCTTGTATGACTTTTATTTCATATGTGGCTTCTTTATTTAAGGTCCAAATGATAGAAACCCTGGATCAGTATCTAGTAATATTGGAATAGAAGTACATTATTCTATTTTTAAGCTTTTCTTAATTGAAGGGTGGGTTTGTTATTAAGAAAGCACCCACCCCTAATAAAGTTTTGAATACTAATATTAATATTATCTAACACTAATTAAATTTATGAATATTGATATTTTATGGTTCCTAATTTGCAACCATATAATTAATTAGTGCAATTCCCATTTCCCACCAGATGATAATATTATTATAATGGAGTAAGTGGGACTTCATTTTTTCTTAAAAATAAAAAATAGAACCACCTACGACTAGTTTATATTATTACTTTTGCCAATGTTGTAGACTTTTAATGGTTGTAACAGTTATCTTACCAGGTCAAATACTTATTAATTATATGCATCTTCATAAAAATGAATGTGCCTATAGTTCCATTTTGCTCACTCTATAAGCTTTTATTTTTAATGGGAAATGATATGATCAGTTTTTATGTAGACAATCAATTATATATTTTGAGAACCGTAGCAGCATGGTTCTTTGAAGTGATATTTAATGTCCAAATATGGTGCATATTGAGTGTTGTTATAGTATATTAATGTCCTTTGTTGTATATCATTAAATACAACTAATTGTTATACTATTTTAATTACTCGTACAAACTTGCATATCTATTTAATGAATTATTGTTTGATGATTATATACAACCTTGTTGTTTGTTACTTGTTGTTCATATGCAACCTTACCTGTTTTATGTCTATTTTAATATCTAGGAATTTAAGATGAAATTGTTTTGCTGTAGTGATTGGTCAGTTGTTTGCTGCATATTACACATTGTATAATTGGTCCCGAGAAGAATAAACAAACTTTGGAACATTATTTTTTATATCTATCCAATGAATAGAGACTTGAGCATGAATTATTTATTTCTAATTTTTTTTATTTTATTGACAGACTCATAAGGATGTAAAGGGTCTTTGGAATGTATTTTTTCCTTTCTTCCATAAAATTGGAGAGTTAATTGGCAAAGATCGGGCTACTTACAAAGATATGAAGTCATTCGATGATACTATACAAAATAAGGAAAAAGAAATAGCAAATGAGAAAGATTTTACTGATGAGAACAATGAAGAGAATGATGCCATATGTATAACTCAGTCCATTATTCATTTTGAATTTAAAAGAGCAAGAAAAAGTAGGAAGCAAATGGTTAAGGAACTGAAGGAGAATGAAGATCTACAAAAACCTACATTTCTTGATGTGTCTGCTAACTTTAACAAATTCATGGAAAATATGAATACACATCTTGCTACTATGGAAAATACTTGGTCTTGTGCAGACAAACTTGAATAAGAAATAGTTGATAAAAGCAATAAAGTGTTGAGTGAGTTATTTCAGATTGAGAGTCTAACTAGTTCTCAATCTTTGCAAGCTGTAGATATCCTTACAGCTGAACCAAATAAATTGAGACTTTTTTTATCAAGCCCCACCCAACCTTAGAAGACAATATGTTTTTGGTCTTCTTTATGTTGCTTATGAAGGATCCGATTCTAGAATGATTTGAAATGTATTAAAATGACTTTTATTATTACTTAGAAAAAAATTAATCAACTAATGATATCATATATTACTTTATTATATTATGGTATGAAAATAATGTTTCTATTTGTTTGTTTAAATATTGTGTACATAGTACATGTATTATAATTATAATATTAGTTGTACATTGTTTAAAAAATAACTCACTTATAATTTTTTAAAAAAAATTATAAATTTGTTGCAAAAAAAAAATTAAAGAATTAATTTTTATTTTAATTAATTTTTTATTAATGAAAAAATTTTAAAAATTATTTTTATTTTATTTTATTATAATTATAATTATAATATTTTACTTTATTTTTGTTAGATAATATACACACATGACTTAATCTATTTAAGTTTTGAATTGGGTGTAAAAGACTCCTATTAGAAGTCTACTTCATGCTCTTTTGTAGAGTATATATATTTTATGTTTACGTAACATAATATAACCTAACTCAAGAACTAACGCAGAAAAAGAAAAATACTCTGCGTATTTTTTCTCTATCTACACCAAAATACTATGTGTATTTTCTCCCATTCTAGATCATTCTATTGATATTTAGATTGTGAAGATCCTTTGCTCTAGTAGTCAAGGCTCCGATCAACATATTTACTACGGTTTTCGCTGCAGGAGAATATGGTCAGTAAATTATATCTCTTTGTGATTTATTATTCATCCCTCTTTTCCTTTCAATTATTAAAGATATCATTTATAAAAATATTAAAATGTAAAATTTAATTATAGTACATAAATTCGTAATTACCATAGAAAAAACCATAAAACTAATTATGTTGCAAATTAAAATCGCAAGATAAAAGTTATATTTTTCTTAATTTATATAAAAATAATGAATAAGAGGAGAAAAACCCAAGAACCTCATGTTCTTATTATTTTAGCATTTATATACGCAAAGTAAGTGGGAAAGGGAACAATGCAAAAGTGCGTATTAATTGGTCAGACAATAGCGGCTGGCTGCTATAATTATATTAAATTAAATTAAGGCTTTGGTCTCTACGTCAAATTTTTTGTCCCAATCAGATCAAAATATCAAACACAGCTTCGCCGCCACTGTTATTAATATTAAATTTATTAATAACCCGACCCAAATACCCATTTTATAACCAAGTCAACAAATTTTCCCCTCTATTATCATTACCGCGGGGATTAGTTCTTTCATTGAATTAATAAAACCCACCACTTACAGTGAAAGAGTCCACTGTAACCAAACGCGTCACTAAGTAATTAATTTTCTTTTTTCTGTTACTTTCCATACAAAATTAATAATTATTATTTTGAATTCGTAATTATATGCTTAGTCTAAGTTGTAAGTGCTTTTCTTAGTTAAAAATAATTAATTTGATGAAAATTTTAGTTTTAAAATATAATCCTGCTGTTAATTCATTTAATTTTTAAAAATTATTATCTACCATAGAGATTAAAAAATACTTAATATTTAAGTTATTTAATCTCTCTATTAAATAAAAAAATATTTATTATAAATTTGTGATTACATACTTTTTCAAACTTGCTGTAGATACGTCTCTTTGTTAAAAAATAATTATTTTGAGTTTATAATTAGACACTTAGTCTAAGTTGTAGATACACCTCTATGGTTAAAAATAATTATTTTGAATTTGTAATTATATGTTTATATTCATTTTTTTAAAGAAATTAAAATTTTAAAAAATTTAAAAATGAAAATAAAAATTACCAAAATATTTTAAATGATTTTAAATTTACGTTTTTAAATTTTCTCAAAAAAAAAATAGTTATTAAAATTTAGAAAAAAAGCATTCAAAATTTAAACCACACTAACGCTACTCATCAAATCAAATCGAAAACAAATTAATTTGACTTTTTGGAAATATAAACTGTACATAAACAACCAAAAAAAAGAGAGAAGCACAAAATAAAAAATAAAAATTTACCCAAACATAACATAATTAAAAGAGTAAGACCTTTTTGTTGTTGTTGAGTGGGTATAAATGCAGCACTAAAGTTGAGGCATTGGTGTCTCGTATTCTCATTTAAGTTTCTAATCAAAACAACCAATACAATCTTTCACTACTTGCTAAAGCCTAAAAGCTAAACAACAACTCGGTCAACAAACCCATTTCCTTTTCGCCTCAGTTGCAGTGCTCTCTAACCATTACCTGTATCTTGTTTTCTTGGTTCTTTAGTTTTATCACCATGGAAAACTTGTTGGGTCTTCTCAGAATTCATGTGCAGAAAGGGGTGAATCTTGCTATCAGAGATGTCTTAGCAAGTGACCCTTATGTTGTGGTCAGGATGGGCAAACAGGTAAAAAAAAGAATCATCTTTTTCTTGTACTTTTTGCCCTATGTTTCTTTGTTTGATCAGTCTGGCTTATGGGTCTTCATGGCTTTTGAGTTTCTTGATGCTTAAAGATGTTGGGTTTGAGTTGTTTACTGTAACTGTTACAAAAAGTGCTATTAATGGGTATCTCCAGTTATCAAAATTAATTATTTTGAAACTATGCTCTTGTTGTTTCACTAATCCATCAATTGTTTAGACTAAGAGATCAACAAGATGATATTTTTAGGGGCAAAAATATAAGTACTCAATGATTAGATTTTTAAGCTTTATGGTTTAATTTTCCCCCTTCATCCAGTTTTTAATTTCACTCTTATTTGTGTTTATAATCTTGATATATACTCCATGTGTCAAAGTATATTATTTTCTTGGTTCTTTCAAACTAGAAAATCTAAACTCAATAAAGTTGTGATTTTT
Source organism: Macaranga tanarius (assembly GCA_949673435.1). NCBI lineage: Eukaryota > Viridiplantae > Streptophyta > Magnoliopsida > Malpighiales > Euphorbiaceae > Macaranga > Macaranga tanarius. The sequence continues at coordinate 10,109 of CATIWO010438867.1, forward strand.
TTAAAAATTTTTTGGTTTTTTTTTTTTAATTTTTTTATTTCAATTGATATTTTAGAAAAATTGGTGTTTTGCAGAAGCTGAAGACTCGTGTTGTGAAGAAAAATGTCAATCCTGAGTGGAACGAGGATTTGACTCTTTCTGTTGATAATCCAAATCTTCCAGTTAGGATTGTGAGTATTTGCTAATTTACAGTTGTTATTTTTCACAATATTTGCTGGATTTTATTTTCTAAAGAAACAGAAGAATCCATTTCTTGGCTAATTATGGGAGAAAAAGTTAGCAATTAAAGAATTCATTTCTTGGTTTGATGGATATTTGAGGCCGAAATTTTCTGCAAATACATTAGACTTTTGGGTCCATCTTAGAAAAGGGCATGATGCATAGTATGTTGCATGGCATAATTGGAGAACTTGCACTTTTGATTTTTGAGTTTAAAGGAGGGCCTTGCTACTTGCATATGTGATAAAGCTGCATTTTATTGTTGTTATTGTTATGTGAGAAGAGAAATCATATTAGCAAATTCAAATCTGAGCTATGTCATTTTCTATTCACCATATGCGCTTTGATAATGAAGTACTTGTTTTTTCTGCAATGTAGGAAGTTTTCGACAGGGACACATTCAGCCGAGATGATAAAATGGGAGATGCAGAGTTCGATATCCAACCATTCGTGGAAGCTCTAAAGATGCAACTTCATGGCCTGCCAACTGGAACAATAATAACAAGAATTCAACCAAGCAGGGAAAATTGCTTAGCTGAAGAGAGCCATGTTGTCTGGGTTGATGGCAAGGTGGTTCAGAAGTTATTCCTCAGACTGCGAAATGTCGAATGCGGTGAAGTAGAACTCCAGTTGCAGTGGATTGATATTCCAGGTTCTAGGGGTTTGTAGATTGCTTGCACTTATATCTCAATCAGAATTTTTGTTAAGTGTCTATGCTCAATGTACATGTATAGAGTTAAAAAGTGGCATAAATTCGACAGACTTGCTCTCTATATTGTGAAATATTTGGATTTTAGTAATGGAAAATCCTATTTGAACTAATTATTATTACTCCATCATCTCTTCAGTAATTGCCTAATTTCTTTTCAGAATTTCCAAGTCCCTTGTATCACTAGCAGTGTAATTTGACTCGTATGAAATTGGACGGATGAAACTGGTGTGAAATTTGCCATTAAAATTCTTTTTATTTCCATTCAAAATTTTGATTGATTTATTATTGATGGAAAATTCTTAACTACGCTGAGTATATTACATCCCATAGCTAGATGTATAACACATATATAAGTTTCATTTTTTATTGGTCATGTACATAATACTTTGTATTAATTTTTAAGTTGGCCACTGGATGTAATACGCTCGGATAGTAAGTACAAACCTCTCCATTTCATATATGATTTTACTTAGTTTTATATTTGGTATTGAACTTTAACTAAGCTTCTCTACTAAGATTAGAATTCTAACTCTTTCACAGTAAAAACATGACAAATTGATATGAACATGAGTCATTCACAATTTAATATGTTGCAGAGGATTTGAACCTCCTTTATTGAAATAATTTATTTTAAGTCGGATATATTGCAATCATTGCATGTAACACGTCCTGAGTAAGCAAAAACCTTCTATTTCCTATATGATTTTACGTAGGTTTATATTTGGTATTCAACTTTAACTAAGCTTCTCTACCAAGCTTAGAATTATAACTCTTTCATAGTAAAAAGATAATAAATTGATATGAACATGAGCCATTCACAATTTAACATGTTGCGGAGCTAGATCTGAACATCCTTTATTGGAATAATTTATTTAACTCGGATATATTGCACTTAATCTTACGTTAAATATTCATAAATACTTTACACTGTGGGGACTTAGCCCCTGAGTTTCAAGGAGGGGCTATTCACTAACTTATAGATTATATGCAAATATATTAAGGATGCATAGTTTCATCGCAGGCTGTAAAATTATTTAATAACCCTTTTATTTATGTAGAGAAAAAAATTAGGAATAAAAGTGTAAAAAAAAAAAAATTCACAACTAACAAAAACACAGTTAACTTTTTTCTTTAAAACTAAATTTTCTAAAAAAAAAATCTTTTAAAAATAAGGTGTTTATTATTAATCAACCAAGTCTTCCTATTTTCTCTTCCTAATCGTAATCTGCAATTTTCTTTCCTTCTATAATAACTCGCCATTTTCTCTGTTTCTCTAATCAATGAAAAAGCTCTGTAACTGTCCACAATCCATTTATTCAATTTTATTTTTGCTAAAGTTTTGTGGCTTACCACGAAATATACACAGCTGGATCAGGTGTTGGATTGTTTGAATTTCTTTCCTATGTAAAAGCTTCTACGGTATGTTATTCCAATATCATGTGCAGGGCTTTTGAGCAAGGCAGCCATTGTGACATGGGGTGGTTGCTTTGATTTAAGTTTGGAGTAGAATATGAAGTCGGTCTCTCATTTTCATGGCTCTTGTAATAAATAAACTTTTAGCTGCAGTCAAATCATTCTGGTGTTTGTTCCTCATTTTCTTTTTCCTTTTCCTGTTGATTGATATCTCACCTTCATGGCCCCCTTTTTTTTTTTTTTTCCTCAGAGCATTAAACTTCATATGGTATAATGGGTAAAGCAACAAGAACAACCACTAACAACAATAAACAAATAAGGAAACAATCCAATGACCACCATATATCAACAACAAAGAAAACAAACAATAATCTGACAACACCCCAATAACAGCCTAACAACAGCCACAATATATAAACAACCTAGCAACTACTACCAGAAAAAACCAAAAAAACATCAACAACAACCCAACAATAACCTTACTAAGAAATTAAAATAATAAATAAATTCAAATTTATATCTTTACATTTAATAAATTAATTAATTATATATATATAAATTAATTATATTTAAAACAATTAAAAAATATTAACAACAACCAAAAAAATTAGCAAACAACCCAACAACAACATGACTAAAAAATAAAATAACAAATAAATTCAAATTTATATAATCTATATTTAATAAATTAATAAATTTATATTTATATAAATTAATTATATTCAAAACAAGTAAAAAACATAAACAACTAGAAAGTAAAAAACATAAATAAAAACTAGAAAAAACAAAAAAAATAGCAATAACAAGCCAACACAACTCAAATATAACCACTTAAAAAAATATTAAATTAAAATAAATTAAAATATGAAATATAGAAAAACATAATTTACTTCAAATATTTATTAAAAATTTAACCAAAATAAAACCA
>CATIWO010438881.1:0-10675 GCA_949673435.1 Macaranga tanarius
CTGAAGACAACATTTTTGTCAAGTAAGATTCTGACGCAGCGAGCATTCAAGATTGTTGCAGTGGAATTTGCAAAATCTCAACCAGTATCTTGTATAAAGCCTGAGGCTTTGAGAAAAATGGTGCATGATCAGAACCTTTGAGGAGGAAAACTTGCTCTGGGGGATGTGATTGGATCATGGCCTCCTGTAAAGAGACAGGTATTGCACAATCTTCTTGAGTTTTTATATAGAATCTTTGAATTGATCCATAGTTGTTGCCAGAAAGACAGAGTTTCTCTAGAATTGGTGCAAATGGGATTGGTCTCATTGACACTGATGCCAACGCTAGGTCCTGTGTATACATGAAAAGGGTTCATCATTATCAGTGAAATCATAATTTATGCAATATATACTTTTAGGTGAAATGGCACACATTGTGTGCATATCCTCAATAAAAACAACTCTCAAAGGTTCGTATTCTGACTACCCTGTTGTGTAGTTCATCAGTATTTTGATTATTTGACCTCTTTTTTGATTAAAAAAGAACCCCGAAAAAGCATTACCATATTTGGAAAATTTAGTATTAACATTTGAAACATACCTTAGATGAAGTTTGGTTAAACAATATATCTTTCAAAAGTGTCTTGTCAAGATCAATAGCAGTTGGAGGGTAATTCTTTCCATTTGCATACAGAAACACTTGAGCTTGTTGCATCAGATCAGTGAAGTCTGTCTGAAATACCAAGAAAAAGTGTACATATTAATTCAAGAATCTTGACCATAAGTTTTTTATTTTCTCTTTTTTCTTTCAAGAATTCATAATCTTGGAAAATAAGAGGCCATAGAAGTGCTTAGGCTATGTACAATATATGTATATATATACCTTTTGGGACAATATATCAAAGGCACTTTGCCCGTTGGCCAACATGGTTGCAGCAATAAAAATAGATTTAGCAATTTTATTTGGAAACAGCTCCATCACATATGATATACAAGCACCACCAATATCATGTCCTACCAAGATCACCTACATTAATTCAACACAACAAACTCAACTTATTAAATTAATTAAGAACTCAAGAATCATTTCACATATATATAGAAGTGACAAACCTTCTCTTCATCTTTGAGATTTTCAAGAATATCAATAAGTGGTCTTATGTATTGGGATAGGCTTGTAATGGTGTTTGTATCAGATGGATGTGTACCAGATCCTGTCAAGTCAATAGCAGTAACTTTTAACCCACTTTCCTCTAGAAGTGCTATGACTTTGTACCAACACCAAGCACCAAAACCACCTCCATGAACAAGTATAAAATGTTTGGTCTCAAGATCATCAATGTTTACATCCTAAAAAAGAAAAAAAAAATTATTGAAGATTGATATACAATAATAAATTTCAATAGCTATGAATATTCCATACTTTACTAATGAATTTTAATTGAACGGTATTAAAGCCGTCTATAGAGCTGTGAGAACTCGAATGTGAACACTCTATGTAGCTCAATTGACAAAAAAAAAAAAAATGTTTCATGCATTTCTTAAATATTATGTAATTGCTTACACTAAAAATTGATACAAGATAACAAATTTAATAGATTAGACATTTTTTTCCTGTCCGGAAAAGTTGACTAGCAGATTCATTTTGATATTCAGATTCATCTTGCCTTCGAATTTTGAACAATTCAAATTAAATTGTAAAACGGTGGTTCTTAAGAAATTAAAGAAAATCAAATGACTCAAATGATTTTTCAACATGAAATCTCATACACATTCATATGCTTAAAAATGTCCACAACATTATTTTTGTCAGGGGCATTTGAGAACGCAAGATTTGACCAAAGCAACTTCTCCAATATTATCAACTATCAGCTCAGCCATCAGACACCAAATGTCAGTTATCAAGTATCAACTATCAGCTCAGCTATTAGACATCGACTATCAGTTATCAGCAACAGTTTAACCAAACAGACTTAAATCAGCCTAAGGCCTATTGATTACCCTTCACAATCTAAAAATATCATTGCAAAGGAACATCATCAAGAATATATTTTATTTCTGCATAATAATATCTATACTCTCCATTGATACCTGGGTAACAAGTTGACTTGGTCTTAACAAAGTATCAGCAAGAGAACGTTGCCTGGAACTGGAACTCTTTGCAAAACCTTGCTGCTGCTTCTTGTTTGATCCTTGAGAAGGGTATACAACAGAGCTTGATCTTGGGAATGGAAGAGTACCATTTCTTTGATGTTGGCGAAATAGCATAGCTGCAGCAATAGCTTGTTCTGCTAAATCTTCATCGACTTCAACTTCTTTATTATTATCTAATTTCTTGGAAGAAGAAGAAGAAAAGAAACCATTTGATCTTTCTCTGGAAGGAGGCATTAATGAAGAAGAGAGGTGTAGAGGAGAATTAGATGCTTTCTTTCTCACCTTATTCTCTCTTGAGACACAAGCTAATAAATTTCCCATTTTCTTTGCATGAAAATAAGAAGAGAACAAAAAGATTTCAGGGATTTTGTTGGTAGTATATGTGTGTGAGTCTGTGTATATATTTATAGTGAAAAGAGAGTTATAGTTGAACTCACGTTGCCTCTTATAAAGGTTCTTGTTTGTTGAGGGATTGACGACTAATGTTACAACTTATATATTCCAACTATATATATGGAAATAAATTTTTCTTCCAATTGATGGGGAAGGGGCTAAGACCCTATTAGTTGCCATTAATATGCCTTGTCCATTTGGCCAAGGCCCCGCGTACATATATATATATATAATAATTTAATAAATGGAATTATCCAGCTCAAAAAAAAAAATGGGACTATAATATATTTAAAAAGATGATCATCCGGTAAAAACATAGTTTAGTGGTCATTGTTTTTTGTAAAGGCACTGTAAGATATAGAATTTAAATAATTCATGAAATTAATTTTTATCTGATTAAAATGGAAGGACTCAATCGTTTAACTTTCTTGTTAATAAAAATAATACCCTTAAACTACTTTTTATTGACTTTTTTCAATTTTATGCATATTTTCGTTAGTTCAATTTTTTTTTTTCGCAATGAGAATCTAAACAATGATAAAAATTGGAAATTTAACTCATCTAACCCTTATGACTTAAAAGAACAGGTTAGATCAATCACCTAAAAGAAAAAGTCTGATTTTTTCACCAAAGTTAAAAGAGAACACTTGGACTGTTTCCCAACTTAGACCAAGTCTCTTACTGTAGCAAGAAATAATTCACAAAGCGTAACGCAATAAAGATGATATAATGCATCCAGCTAATGACAAGATGCTAATTCAATTGTGGATCAGATGTAATGAATTTTTTCTTAAAATAATGGAATAATTTAATTTTTTCCATGACAAGAGATTATGCAAAATGATCTTATGCAATTTTTTGTGCGATAATAGACAATTGAGGAGTATTATTTAATCCGTCAATTTTAGACACTGTAAACTCTTAAAAACATTTAAAAAATAGTAAAGAAGGATGTCTGATGGGGTGTGCTTAAGGCCATATAAATTTGACCAAAAAAAATAGGGTAAGATGATTTGGATTATTAAGCAAATGTTGAATAGACTTTCGGCCTTTAATCAGAAACCCTTTTTAATTGTCAATTGAGAAAATGATGGCCAAGATAACTACAAGAATTCATTATCAAATTGTATTGTGAAAGTTTAAGATAAAGATTTGTTGTTACTCTTCAGCATTCTAACTTCTAGCAACATGGAATTTCATCATTATAGTTTTTCTTTTCCTGAATTTTCATCATTGTAGTTGAGGTACAAAAATTATAAAACCAAATGTGTAAGTTACATTACAAGATACTACTGCATCACCACTTGGGAACAAATGCAGCACTCCTAAAACAACTCTTTCTAATTCTATAAGGGGGCAAAAGGTTGAAAAAGAAAAACACCCACTAAATCCGGATGGTGAACTGGGGTTCAAAACTGTAAACCCCAAGGCTCCCACTACCCAACAAAAATCCGGATATAGTATAGGATGCATCCTCTACTACTCAAAGATATGGCTAAACCCAAAGATTCTGATTTTCAACAACCAGGATTGTTACAAGATGAAAGTAAAAATGGAACAGTAGCCTGCCTTGTATTAATGTTCCATGTCCGTTTGGGAATGAAGATCCTCCACAAGCTCCAAACAGCAAACAGCCTCAAAGCACTAACAGCACAGGCACCAGAATCCAAGCTACAGGTTAAGAATGAGAATCCTCCAAAATTCTACAGGTCCACTCATCTACCATTCTCCAAAGGGTCGGAAAGATGATGTATATCATAAATCCAGTTGACCGGTTGCATTCACTGTTGATGATGAGCAATTGAGATCATCATCCTCCTATTTCCAGCTGAGAATAAAAACAGGACATCAGGCCAAAAATACATGCCAAGGATGAAAGGAAAAGGCACGTTACTCTCAATATCTAGAAGAAGGTTTTCACAAAGGATTCATAGCAATTGCAACATAGCTGGATTTCTATTTCTCACCCCAACCCCCTCAAAACCATAGGAAAATAAAAGAGGCTCGCCCAATTTACGAAGTGTTCCTTGGCTAGTTAAGGGGTGGGAGTGGCCTCATCCTTCATATTTTTGCAAAAGGCTGTTTCCTGGCCTTGAATCAGTGACCATCAAATCACAGGAGGAGCAACTTTACCAGTTGCAGTGTTGCACCAAGGCTTGCCTTCAAAAAACCATGGAATATATATAGTGAAAAAGGCCTGATTTTCATGGTTTAGCCACCATTAGACTATGGAATTTTAAAACTGAAATGCAGAAATCCCTTTCCAATGCTAAGTGGAATGCTTGGGCAACAATAACTAAAGTTGAACGTTTCAGCAATGACAGTCATAAGGCTCAAAAGATGAGTCCAATAAGAGAACTCACATCAATGACCATAAAAGTGAAATAATCACGTTAAAATATCAGCTGTCAAAATACATACCAGAAATTTTAACTCTGCGTAGCATAGTAGTGAGGAGCAAGTTCAGTTAACCACAAATAGTCAATTCTAGTTACATTGCGGATGTACTTTTTCGAAGTTTGGACTAATTCGTTGAAAATTATGCACTCCGCCTTTGACTGGAATAAAACAGAGAAAGGATGAATCTGCACTAGCTGTCCACTTGCCAATGCCCTGCCATTTAATAAAGCAACTGTCAGGGTTCTTAACATGAAAAAATGGAGAGAGATAAAAGAGAGGATAGATCGAAGGTTGGCTATACTGGCTGACAGGTTTGGTATAAACACGTAATAAACCCTAATGAACCGGCCCACATGACCATGTGGATGTAAATTAAGCACCTGTATGTCCCATCAGGCTGTTTCAAAGCTGCATTAAGAAAAAAGGATGCAGCCAGGCATCTGCGAAACTGAAGCATGTCATCTCCACAAGAAGATAAATGAAGACCCATTTGCTCAACATGTCCTCGAATTTGACTGCAAAAGGAACGTACCATATGAATTCAAGAATACCTAGTATAGGAACTATAAAGATAACTTCAAAAATCATTTAAAACACAGAAGCCATGTTCAAATGACCTATGTGGAAGAAAGCGAAAAAGAAGGAAATGGGAAAAGAAGAAAAAGAAAAGGGAAAAAATTCAACCTATGAATGTCACGAGCATGCCTTAGAGAACGGCTATTAATGAAATTTTCTTTGCACCATTTTCTCAGAATTTTTTCACCTTTTCCTTTGAAAGTCTTTTCATTACCAAGTTCCAACTTTCTTTTATCGAAAAGTTCATCTGCTGCTCGATATACACTAATCAGGGTCAGGTGGTCTCCATCTGGACTTGAAAAGCACTTCATTGCTGATCTTGACTGAACAACAGAAATACAAAGTAGTGCTTAATAATTGATTCTGAAATGGGAAAATAACAATAAAACCACAACAATTGGAACATACAAATCCAAGGAGCCAGATCAGCTAAAAAGAATGTGAAGCCACAACAGACCTGTTTCTTGTAAGATGTAGATATATGCAGCATTACATTTCTATAACAAGCAGAATAAACAATAACAAATTAATACCAAAAGTTTTCATTTAAATATCCAATCTATCACCAACTCTTAAAAACTGAATAGATCACCCGATTGAACGTTCTTCTTCACAGTCTCTCATGCAATCCATTCAGATGATGTTACCAGTTCTTAGCCATTTTTACTCATCGATTGAATTGGTTAGCTAAATGAAAACAGAAAAAGAGAATGTACTATCAACATTCCTGTTCAGCATATGCAGTGGCACATAACTTTGTTTCCACTCATGCAAATTAAAATTTGATGCATTCTTTTTCCCAAGGAGGCAGGAACAGAGTAAGGAAAGTAATTAAAGCATGCAAACCTCTTCTGTCTTCTCACGAGGGGCATAAAAGATTGAATCCACTGAGAGCATTGCAACAGTTATTAGCATTTCTTCCAAGCAGTTGAACTGACTAGCTAGGATGAGAGCTTTGGAATAAATAGGATCCAAGGGAAGCCGAGCCATTTGATGCCCAACAGGATCCGACAGCTTACAGTCATCTGTCAAAGCACCCAGCAGAAACAAGTGCTCCAATGATTTGATGATAGCTGCCCTGTTCAAATGCATAATGAACTCAGAAAAAGATTAGAGGACACATTCATGGATGATAGGAGTAACATGTTCTCTAAAAATCATACAAGTTCCCCAATAGAAATAATCATTGGCAATAGGAACAAAGCTAATTACCAAAAGGAATAATCATTTTCTACTCTGTGCACAGCCAAAAATCCAATGAGCAGAATTTAAACTATTTATGAACAATTTAAATTAAGCTTCCAGTAACAATAGAGCAATCAGCACACACAGTTCATCATAATAAACTCCCAAGTGATCATTAAAACATTTTTGTTTAACATGAATGAATACACTGGTACAAAGGCAAAGATAAATTGTAACTTGAAACCAATCCAAACTTGAAAAAGCATCTATACTTTTACCTAGATGGTTTTTCCATGAAATCAAACCCAATAATATCATCAACACCTAGAGCCTTGAGCTGCAAGATGATATTTGAGAGATTGCACCGCTTGATCTCTGGCTTTGTTGAATCCTCAAGTTTCTCAAATTCCCTCTCTGGATAGAGACGAAAGCACTTTCCAGGTCCTTCACGCCCAGCACGTCCACTGCAGTAAGAAATTAATAGTCATCCTAAATTATTTGTTTAAGCTAACTTTACTTCAAATGATCGCCAATTGAACTTTCAATAAAATCAACATAAGAATATAAGAAGAGCAAGGCTAAAATCTTTACAAATAAGCTTATGACATAACTAAACAATTAGAAGCAAATCAGATTATATCTTATGAGATAATCAACCTCAATCAACTAGTCATATGCCTCCAATTACCTAAATTCACATAGACAGAAAAAGAGATGTATATCCAACCAAAAACCCAAGAAGCCAGTTAAAAAAGAGTATGAACAGCATTCATAGTTCAAAATAATTACGGAAGTAAATCAGACATCTACAATTTATTGTGTCCACTCCTACCATGGGCCGGCATAAAGATAATATCTTTTTGTTAATTGTAGTAGTCAAACATACAACAATAAATGTAAGCTACCACTGCCAGCAATTAGAACTCACCCAAATCTTTTATATATGGAAAACTTTCTTTTTATTTCCGAGACATAATTCAGTATGCGTACCTCCTTTGAAGAGCCTGAGCCTTTGATGTTGGAATGATTATTAGTGATTCCATTCCTTTGACTGGATCATAGGAACGTGCTTTCACCAATCCGGGATCTATAACATACTTGATTCCAGGTATTGTCACTGAGGTCTCAGCAATATTTGTTGCCAATATTACCTATGTATATGACGGAACTAAGATCAGTGAATGATAATAACACAATACTGCATAACAGAATAAGAATGGATGTCGCGTGCTATGAGCATTCCCTGTTTAAGCCAAAAGCACCCACAATGTTTAAGCCAAAAGCACCCACAATAGCCTATGTATGCATGTACCTTGTGTACGTGTATTTGTATCCATATGTCTTTGTCTACATGTGCATAGACGGATAAATGGATATAGAAGCAGTATCTATATTCAAAAATGCCTGCAGTCTGCAAATATTCCTACACTTCATTTTCTTCTCCAGAGGTCATGCTCAGTATTTCATGACTCAGAAATAGATTTTCCCAGTATAGCAAGGTAAGGATCCAAATACATGAGCATCCAGCTATATGTATACAATGGCGCAGGCAATGATGAAGCAAAGAGGAATATGTGGATCCAAAAAGAGCAATTTAAAAAACAGGAAAGGGATAAGATTTAATGGCCTTGTACATGAATGATACAGTAATAACATAAGATAGTTTCTCTAATATCAGGAACTCAGCAAACCATCCTCACAATTTTTAAGAGACAGCAAGACTGTGCATCTTGGTTGAAACATTTATCATGTCAAGAATACAACTCAACCTATCTAAGACTTAATTCCAGACCAGATATTATGTTTACAAGCACAATTAAATTTTGATTACCACCCAGTTCATACTTTATACACTTAAAAGAGGCTAACTCACATGCATCATTAAGCTACCTTACGATGCCCAGGTGGAGCTGGCATGAAAACTCGCATTTGCTGTTCTGATGGAAGAGATGAAAATATGGGAACAGTTGACAACTTTCGCTTGGTTTCAGGTAACTGCTGAAGTTTCTCATGAACAAGTCTCTCAACTGATTCAATCTCTTCTTGTCCAGTTAGAAATACAAGTATGTCACCAGGGGACTCCTCGAGGTGAATCTAAATAAATCATGTTAAAGAGAAACAAGAAGGCATATGAAAAAACAACTTATAACAATTATAAAATAATTCCTATTAGTCTAGGGACTAATCAAAGCACTTGAGGTATCTTATAAAAAACTGAACTCCAGAAAATGAAGAGAAAATATTGACTTCATCTTCTGCTAACTCTACTAAAGCCTACTTCGGCATAAAAAGTGAGAAACACAATTGAATGACATATATTGCAAGTTGCAACAAACAACATGAAAAATAAAGTTAAAATTGCAGAATCTGAATAAAAACTTTGGTAATAAAAAGAGGAACTCAAATTGTTTGATTAACCTAAGAAGTCATGAAATAACAACCTGGAATACAGTCACTAGGGCTGCATCAAGATAATCTTCCTGAGGAGCAACTGTATAGAGAATATCCACTTGATGCTGGCGCCCTTGGATATGAACAGCCCTGGCACCACCAAAATACTCAGAAAAAACACATGCATCCAAGCTAGCAGACATGATAATCAACTTCAATGGAGGGAATTTCCTTCCTTGGCATTGCTTGAGAAAAGTAATGCCTCCAGTACCAGTGTCTTTCTCTTTCAATGTTCCATTATTTGCCTTATTATCATCAACAATGTCACGGTGACTTGTAGTTTTCGACCTTGCATTTTGTACATTTTTAAGCAGGCCCAGCAGCACATCAGTGTGGACAGTTCTCTCATGAGCTTCATCAACAATAATGACAGAATATCTCGAGAGGTAAGGATCCAATAAGGCTTCCCTGTAAGTATATCAAAGCTCACATCAGAAAACACCTGACAAAAGATTCATAACAGACCCACAAATAATAAACAAAATACTAAAGATATATAACACCAAAAAACAGACATCCTTGAAATTTTCCTCCATAAGCAATTTCACCCCTGCTATTTTAAAATCAGGCACTTTAGTCCCTGAAGTTCACAAAAGACGCAACTTGCCTCAACTATTAAGAATCCACTAGTGAAAGCTAAGGTGCCAGCCAATTTCAAAGTGACTTACAACGACAATGCTATCCTTACACTGGCAATTTTGGTACTTGTTTACTCTTCATTAATGCACATAATGTTTAGTTTAAAGTGAAGTAGCAAAATGCCTAATTTTAAAACAGACAACGACGAAAGTAATGCCTATAGTTTAGTCACTGTAATCAACCAAATGCATAACACACTACAAATTTAACTGAAACACAATCAAAACATAAAAAAGAAGTGTTTTTGAGGATTATTATGGGAATTACCTGAGAAGCAAGCCATCAGTCATGTACTTAATTTGAGTAAAGGAAGAAGTTTTATCATCAAATCTAATAGAATACCCAACTTTTTGACCTAATTCAACACCACATTCCTCAGCAACACGTTTCGCTACAGTCACAGCAGCAACACGCCTGGGCTGAGTTACTGCAATTACTTTTCTATCACGACAGAATCCAGCATTCAACAGAAACTGAGGTAACTCTGCAGTAAAAAATAATTAAAAAAGAAAACCCTAATTAAGCTTAAAGTTTGCTCCTTTTATCCTCCAAAGAAGCAAAAAAAATTAAAACTCACGTGTAGTTTTGCCGCTTCCGGTTTCGCCAACAATGATCAAAGTATCATGATTTTTAACCTCTTCGATGAGACGTTGCTTAACTGAAGCAATGGGTAAAGACTCTCTCTGCCGCTTGATGCTTTCTCTCCTGCATGAGGTCAAAAGCAGCTTCGATTTCAGTATAAAAATTGAAAAGAAGAGGAAGAAGAAGAGGGGGAAGCAGAGAGAGAAGTGTGACCCAGCAAGAGAATCGTTGATGGAGTTTTTGGGTCCGTTTGCTGCCGCCATTGAAGGCATGTCTTGGTGCTTGCCACAGGGCTCTCTCTCTCTCTCTCTCTCTC
>CATIWO010438888.1:0-13909 GCA_949673435.1 Macaranga tanarius
AAGTTATCTGATTGAAAGACAATTGAGCTTGAAATTTAGTTAAAATCTAACACAAATTACAATATTGAAAAAACTAATTAAGTTTATCCAAGTATAAATATTTATTCATTTAAGATATATTAATTAAATTATATTTGCAAACAATTAAAAATACTTAATTAATTTTATTTGTATTGTTAATAAAATAATAATAATTAATTTTATTTGTCATTGTTAATAAAATAATAATTTAAGAAAAATATTTTTCAATTTTAATTTTAGTGAGTTATATAGTTATTATAAAAGTTAAATAATACAATAAGTCATAAATAAATAAATAAAAATATTATTTATGTAAAATGTAAAAAAATGACAAATTTTTATAGTTTTAGGACTAAAATGTAAGAAAAAAGTTTGATTTTGAGGGTTGACTAACGGAAAATTGCTTTGACTAACTGATACGACTAACGGAAAGTTTTTTTAAAACTTATAGAACTTGATCGTAAAAAATTTTTTTTGTAGGACTTAATTGAAAAAACGATATAATTTATAAGACTAACAGTGTTGTTATCCCTTAAAAATTAGTTCAGTTGTATAAGATTCCGTTGAATTCCTGTGTAACAATAATTTATAATAAGAGGTTTTATATTTAAATTGTTACTGAATTAATTTTTTTTTGACCCATAACTAGTACCAACGATGAAGGACAAATAAAAATTATTTTCATGTTTAATATGGAGTAAAAATATTTTGTACTTTCATAAAAAAAATAAAAATTATGATCTATATTGAAAAAATTAAATTGAATTATATTTTCCAATATCATAAAATATGACTAGCTAGTGGGCAATACGATGAGTTGCAGTTGAAGTTGAAGGAAAATTCCTTGCTGATGATTTTGGGTGCCATGTGATTCAGATTTATAATGCTATAGAAATCCATGATCAAGATTTAGTATGGAGGAATTTGTGATCTTTTATTCAAGAGTTGGGTGATGTGAACGTTATGTTGATTGGTGATTTTAACTAAGTCATAAAACAATCTGAAAGAATGCCACCTTCAGCAAACAGGGTAGGAATGCATCAATTCAATGACTTTATTGCCAGTTCTAACTTCATTGAGATTGGTTTGCATGGTTGTAATTTTAAATGGCGAGACCGTATTAATTAGTCGGAGCTACATTAATAGAGCTTTTATTTCTTCCGGATGGTTAATGTAATATCCTTTTTTGCATTTGTCTGTTTTGCCTAGGGGTCCATTAGATCACAATCCTCTATGGCTTTCTTCTATTAAAGAGGGTCATGGACCATTACCGTTTCATACCCTTGATTGTTGATGGGATTCTGCTGGCTTTAATAAGGTTTTTGCGAATGTTTTGCTCTCTCTACCCTCCTTTTTATCTATTCAACAAAAATTTAAGCAACTGAAAGATTACTTGAGACAATGGAATAAATCTAATTTTGGGCATGTGGAGAATAGTCTCAAAGTGATAGAAAAAGACATATAGAGTTATTAGAAGGAATTGTTGAGCTTAGGTCACTGTCTAATAATGAAGATGTGGAGTATGCCAAGTTGCTGCTTGATAGGAATGACACTTCTAAACGGGTCAAGTATATTTGGAAGCAAAAATTTAGAGTTTTATAGTGCAAGTTAGGAGACCGCAATACTAGATTTTTTCATGTACAAGCTTCTAATAGATGGTGATGTAATTCTATTCATAAGCTTATGGATGGGTCAAGGATACTGGAAGAAAAATTGGAGATTTTTGATTTATTGGTTTCTCACTTCAAATAACAGTTTAATCTATCTTGGCCAATCAATGGGTACTTGGATGAGTTAAGGCATCTAACTCTATTAGTGGAGTAGGCGAATTTGCTTGAGCAACAGTTCACTATGGAAGAAATCCGTGCAGCAATGTGGAGTTGTGCATCTCATAAAGCTCCGGGTCCAGATGGTATAGATTTTTATTTTTATAAGAAAGCTTGAGGGATTATTAAAGAAGATATTTTTAGATTGGTGGACATCTTCTTTCATACGAATATGCTTCCTCAGTCTATTAAATCTTCTTTTATCACTTTGATCCCTAAAAATTGCCCAGCTACTTGTGTTGATGAATATAGGCTTATTTCTCTGATTTATGGCTTGTACAAAATCATTGCTAAATTGCTTTCTCATATGCTAAAGGGTGTTTTGGATAATTTGATTAGTAAATCATAGTTTGCATTTGTGGGGGGAAGACAAATTTTAGATGGTTATTTTATGGCTAATGAAATTATTCACTCTGCAATGACTTTCAAAAGAAGTTGCTTTGTGTTCAAGATTCATTTTGAAAAAGCTTATAATTTTATTAAGTGGACTTATTTGTTTTGGGTTTTAAATGAAATGGGATTTAGGAAGAAATGGATGAATTGGATTGATGAGTGTTTAAGTGGATTAAAGGCTTTAATTTTAGTTAATGAAACACCTACGGAAGAATTTTCCTGTAACAATGGCGTTAAGCAGGGCTACCTTCTATCTCCTTTTCTTTTTATTTTGGCTACGGAACCATTGACAGTCTTGGTGAAGAAAATGGAAGACTGTGGATTGATAAAAGGTTTCCACTTTTTGAATAGCGGTCATGTGGTTTCTCAGTTAAATTTTACAGATGATACCATTTTTTTGGATAGTGATCCTCAATACCTTGTTAACTTGGTGTGTATGTTGAGATGTTTTGCATTGATTTCTAGGTTACAAGTGAATTATCACAAGAGTCAAATGGTTGGTGTGGCCATTGACTTCTGTGTTGTTGCATCTACTGAAGTAAAAATTTTTAGTTTGTATTCGACTCTAACTTTTATGTATCTAGGCTTTGCTCTTGGTGTGTTTCCTAGGTGAATTTCAACATGGCAGCCCCTAATTCTAAAGATTAAAAAGAAAATGGTTCTTTGGAAGGGAAGGGTTTTATCCCAAGCTGGCTGCCTCGCCTTAATCAAAGCCATTTTAACATCTATACCTTTGTACTATGCTTCCATTTTCCGTATGCCTGTGGGTGTCGTGAATAAAATCAATATGTTAATTATGGAATTCTTTTGGTCAGGAGGTTCTTTGAAGAGGAAAAGATGTAGAGTTAAATGGCAGTATATAACTCGTCCAAGGAAAGATGGTGGATTAGGTGTTTTGGATATTGCCATGCACAATAGAGCTCTACTAGTAAAGTGGTTGTCGCGCTTACAAGATGAAGGCAACTCTCTTTGGGCTCGAATTATGCGTCACAAGTATTTGGTTAATCACATTGATGATATTTTTATTTCATTTGTTAAGCATTATTCAGCTATTTGGAGGGATATTTCTCAAAATGTGATGTTAGATCACAAATTTAATATTGTGCTGCTTAATTGCTTTTCTTTTAGCCTTTGTTTGGATTGAGTGAATTGAAGGGAAAAGAAAAGAAAGGAAATCTGATTTTTTATATTTTCATTGTTTGGTTGTCCATTAGAGGAAGGAATTGAGAAGAAAAGAATTGAAATAGCAATTCCCCAGGGAACCTTTTTCTTCATCATTTTTTCTCTCCATTTTGGAGAGAAAAGAGGGGAAATGAGAATTACAAAATAAAAAAGACCAAATTGTCCTATTGTTTTATATAAAAAATATTGTGGGGGGAAATAATTTTGTTGATGTTTGAAGACTATAATAGTCAAAAAAAAATTTATTTTAAGAGAGAATTTTATTTTCCCTTCTATTGTTATCAAACAAATCCAAACAATAAAAGATAAATTATATTTCTATTCTATTCTTTTCTATTCTATTCCCTTATTTAATTTCCTTTCTTTTCCACTGCATTCTACCCAACCAAACAAAGGCTTAAAGTTAGCGATGGCCAATCAATATTGTTTTAACAAGATTATTGGGCTTTACATGGGTGTTTGAAAGACTTATTTCCCTCACTCCTTTTTTTTTTTTTTAATTTTTAATCAGCCTTTGGGGTTTATTAAAAATTTTGGAGTTTGGCAAGAGGGCTATTAGTGTTGGAAGTTTGAATGGCAAAAAGACCTCCTTACTGATGAATTTCAACAATTGCAAGCTCTGCTTTTTTAATCAGCCTAGTAAGGTCTCTATCTCTATGGTGCATAAGGATCGAGTTATGTGGAATGCTTCGTCGGATAAAAGATTTATAATTAATAGCTTATACAATGAGGTGATGCATAATATTACTTCTCAAGATCAGATAATTATGTCGGACGTGTGGCTTCACTTCTCTCCAACGAAAATGGAATTATTTTTATGGTTTGCGTTATGCTTCCCACAACGGACCATCTTTTTTCTATTGGATTATTATGTTCTTTGGTGCTAACGTATGTGCTTTTTATGGTTATTTCAAAAAATCTTCTGATTATCTACTGCTTATGTGTCCAAAGAGTTGGGTTGTGTGGTCCTATTTCTGCAAATGGTAGGGTCTGAAAGTAGTCTCTCCGTCATCTTTGTTGTTATGGTTTCAGCAGTAGAAGGGTTTGGTGGATGGTTATGAACAGTGAAGATTTTGGTTGTCTTTTTATGTCATTTTTAGAGTACTTAGTCCCATCGTAATAAGATTGTGTTTAAGGGTGTTTCATTTTCTCAGTACAAGTTACAGAAGTTAGTATTCTTTCGTATTATTGCTTGGTATCGAGCAACTTCTGTCTCATTTAATTTCACAATAACCGACCTTCTTCAATCCTCTCAATGTATTAAATTGCTTCCCAAAACTCATCGAAAAAGGAATATAAGATGAATGTCTCAGTTTATAGATTGACAGATCTCTTGATTTTTCAATTGCTTTCATTTATCTATTTCAAGTTTGTTGTCGTTGTTGATTCAAGGGTTTTGTCTGCTGTTTGCTCTCTGTGTTGAAGAATGTAATCTTGAGCATCCTTGGGGATTCCTTGTTCTTTAGGCTTTGGGAGACCTTCAGATTGTTGCTAGCAGGTCTTCGCGGAGGGGTTATTTCTCAAGTGCTGTAGCTCTCTCGATGGCTCGATTCTTCATATTGCTGCAGAACTGTTATTTCAAGGTGCAGTTGTGTTCAATTCAGTTATTTTATGGGTGCGATTCTTTTTGTTTTTGCAATTTTTTAGGTTGTGGGTTGCAGCTTTGTCAATTCTCGTCAAGTTGTTAGGTGGCCTCAGTGTTCCAAGCCTTTGTTTGCACAGTATTGCTATCAATTGCTGTTCATTCTTATGTTCATAGAGAGAGGTCCTTTGCCGCTTATGTTTGGTTCGGATTGCTTCGGTTCATCAACTCAGTTGCCTTTTGTTTTGGACTCATGGTGTTTTGGGATTATGCTCTCTTCTTATTGGTTTGTGCCTTTATGACTTTTGTTGTATGTTTTGTTAGTTTAGGTTTGAAAAGTGGTAGTTTGGTGGTTGTTATTTTTAGTTTGTTGTTTCTTGTTATTGTTGTTTTTTGAACTTTCATTTCTTTACTTAGGACCTGTTTGACTAAGCTGTTGCTGATGGCTGATAGTTGATGGCTGATAGTTAGTCGCTGGTAGCTGATAGTTGATTGATATTATATGTTTGGTAAATTTACAGCTAGGGGTGGCCACGGTTTATGAACCGGGCGGTTCTGGTTCGGAACTGCCGGTTCACGGTTCCACCTTAGGTGGAACCGAACCAGACCGGCCTAACCCCGGTTCTAGGCCAGTTCCGAATCGGCCGGTTCTGGTTCACAGTTCCGGTTCGACTTTTTCAAAAAGTTCAAAAAATATTTTTTAATTAAAATAAATTATATGTATAATTTAGACATGAATTAAGTTTATATGTATATAAAAATATGTGTTAACTAATTAACTAATTGATGTATATATATATGTATATATATATATATATATATATATATATATATTAACTAATTAACTAATTAAGCAATTGACTAATTGATATATATATATATATTAACTACTTAACTAATTAACTAATTAAGCAATTGATATATGTATATATATGTTAATTAATTAACTAAATTGACTAATTGATTTATATATATATATGTTAACTAATTGACTAATTGATATATATATATATATATATATATATATATATATATATATATATTTTCCAGTTTGGAACTTGAACCGGCGGTTCGGAACCGAAACCACCAGTTCACGGTTCCATATGGGGAGGAACCGGCCCTGAACCGGTCCTCCCCAAGGTTCAGGGCTGGTTCAAGATTTGGCCGGTTCTGGTTTTGACTGGTCCAATTCTGGTTCTGTTCTGGGTCGAAACCGGCCCTTGGCCACCCCTATTTACAGCAGTTATTGCTAATAGTGTATTTAATTACAAATATAGACATTAGTTAATTTATATACAAATAATCATATTTTATTTTAAATTTTTTAATATTAAGTTACACACACACATACGTATATGTATGTTCTATTAAATATTAACAACAATATATAATACATATGATATAAAATAAATATTATTGATATTTATAATTATAAATATTGAAAATATCATTTAAATAATTTTATTTTTATTAAAATTTTATTAATAATTTTTAAATAAAGTATTAATATATATTGTTATTAGTATTAGGGCTGATAAATGTAGATAATTTTTTATTAATATAATTTCTAATTTTTTTATTTGTGCAGATGTTTTTATAATTTTATAATTAATTTTTACTAAGGTTAATTGATTACAGTTAAAAGGATAAGTTAGTAAAAATATTTTAAAAAATGTAACTGTTAATGAAAAGCTCCAAATTGGAGTTGATATGAACTGAAGTTATTTAGTGTCTTATCAACTGTCAGCTACCAATTTAAAAACTTAATCAAACACTTTTTTTGTAGCTGAGGAGTGAACAGTTAACAACTCATCATAACAGCTATGCCAAACACTCTTTTTATCGGGTCTGTGCCTAAATATTTAATATTATATTTGGATAGGACTAAATTGTATAGAAAATAAGTTTGATTGAAAGACTTTATTGAAAACAATTAAGTTCGGGGACTAAAGTGTAGTTTGGCGTTAACCGCCCAAACTAACAAATCAAAAAAAAAAATAACAATAATTATGGAGGTGCGTGGAGCTCACAGAGGATGGAGAGGATGACTCACCCATCCTTTGCAAGGCAAAGTAGAGGAAAGTCTGGTACCATTTGGTACCAAACAACTGAGAGAAAAAGAAAAGAAAAAAGAAGACAAAAATCGAAGGAAATTTACGAATTCGTCTGGAAGCTGCAATGTGAGAAGGAAAATAGTAAGGAAAGGGAGGAATTAACAATGTAGGTGAGTGGACTTCCCTTTTCAAAACCTTACGTTTTATTTTTGTTGAATTGGTGATTTGGTTGATGTTGTGGTTGTTTGATTGAAGTTAAAATATGTTCGATTTGTGTTTAAATTCAAATTTGTAAATGTTGCACAGGGTGAAGGGGCGACGCCTCAGTACAAAGAGGCGGTGCCTCTATGATTTAAAAAAATTTTGGGTAACGCCTTTGTAGGGTGTCAGAGGCGGCCTAGAGGCGACGCCTTTAAGGCACAGAGGTGGCGCCTCTGTGGTAAAAGGGCGGCACCTCTGTGGTAAAAAGGCGGCGCCTCTATGCCTTAACATGCGGCGTCTCTTTGATTTTAAACTGTTAGGGCGGCGCCTCTGTTGATTTAGGAGGGAAACTTATTTCTGAATTGAATTTGAAATACTGTGGTTTATTGAGATTTACTCTAAAAGTATTATGTTTTGGCTCAGACCAAGATTGACTTAAGAAATTGTATTATTTGAATAATTTTGAGTAATTAGATAATATAAAGTTGCAGTAAGACCGTGCCCGGGGTACAGTATGGTTCAATGAGATGTAAGACTGTGTCTAGGATACAGTGACTTATGTTATTTCCTGTATCTGGGATATAGTGATATAAAACTTATAAAAGCCTTTGGGGCTACTTTGTGTGATTTATAATAATGGTATGCATACCTAACTCGAACCTTCAATGTGCTGATTGGTATCCACCACATTAACAGCAACCTGATTAGATATTGTTAAAAATAATTCGATTGTGATTTGATATATATATTTGAATCGTTTATGGTTTGAATCTTTAATTTACAGTTACATTCAGTCTGCTTTATTTTGTTATTATTTAATAGCCTATATTGATTAATTTAAAATTATTTTTATTATCATTTGAAATGTTATTTATTCGATTATCGGGAGTGTTTTGTCTAGTTTACTCACTGAGTGTTTCACATAGAAATACTCACTACTCTTTTTTGTAAAATTATTTTCTTTTCAGCCTAGTCACTTATACATATCTGTATAGTGTAAAAATGGCCATCCTCTGGGTAGCTCAATCCCTGGACGTCCACGGTAATGAGACACAGATCCTATATTATATACGACATGACCCTAATGCCGAGCTATCCTTCCAAGTATCGATAGATCCCATAGTATTATGTTTTGGCTCAGACCAAGATTGACTTGAGAAATTGTATTATTTGAATAATTTTGAGTAATTGGATAATATAAGGTTGCAGTAAGATTGTGCCCGGGGTACGGCATGGTTCAATGAGATGTAAGACTGTGTCTAGGATATAGTGACTCATGTTATTTCCTGTATCTAGGATACAGTGATATAAAACTTATAAAAGCCTTTGGGGCTACTTTGTGGTTTATAATAATAGTATGCATACCTGGCTCGAACCTCCAATGTGCTGATAGGTATCCACCACATTAATAGCAACTTGATTATATATTGTTAAAAATGATTCGATTGTGATTTGATATATATATTTAAAACGTTTATGGTTTGAATCTTTGATTTACAGTTACATTCAATCAGCTTTATTTTGTTATTATTTAACAGCCTATATTGATTGATTTAAAATTATTTTTGTTATCATTTGAAATGTTATTTATTCAGTTACTGAGAGTGTTTTATCTAGTTTACTCACTGAGTGTTTCACATAGAAATACTCACCACTCTTTTTTGTAAAATTATTTTCTTTTCAGCCTAGTCATCTGTACATATTTGTATAGTATAAAAATGGCCATCCTCTGGGTAGCTCAATCCCTGGACGTCCACGGTAATGAGACACAGATCCTATATTATATACGACATGACCTTGATGCCGAGCTATCCTTCCAAGTATCGATAGATCCCATAGCAGTCGAGTATCGGACTCACACGGTTAGGAACGACTTCTCATATAGATGTCTGACGGTCATCTCTATCGCTTACGAGACACAGACAGGAGTCTGAGTCTCTCTAACTTAGATATAGTCATTACCTGATGTTGCTGACTTTATCCTTTTTTTACCGGTTGAGGGTTGAGAGTTAGGATTGTTGCTACTATTTTTGGGTGTATATGAGGGCATCTCTTCCTAGGGTAGTGAGGCTACCACCCTCTAGGGTTGATAGGGCTTTTTGATCTTTTGATGTATTATGTTTGTATATCTTGATAGCCCCTTTCCCCTAGTCTCCCATCACTACTGAACACTAACCATGTATATTATTTTGTGAACATAATATATATATATATATATATATATATATATATATATATACTATGTTGCTGAAATTGATATTCTATTGATGAGATTATGTTTCTTGCCATCTATACTATGTAATGATTGGTGGATATTATGTATGTTTTGATATTGTTATTGTGAAAAAAGCAAAGTTATTAGATAAACTAATAATCTCAGTGGAAAGGTTTAAGGCATAGTTTTATTTAATACTTTCTTAGAAGTGGTACCTTTCCACGCTGGTACTCCGTGCTAAACAGTCCGGATTGTAAGTCTGTCCGACGTGGGTGCTAGTAGGAAGGAGTGTCATAATTTTTAGTATCAAAGCCTATGTTTTGAAAGTTTAGTTTATAAGGATAGGAACATTGTCGATTTTGAAAACTTAGATAGTGAAAATGGTATTATTAATGACTTTTTATGCTTAGGCTATGAAATTTGAGATTTGGAAGGAATTTATATGATGAATGGATAGTGACGATTGATGATGTGGCATTTAATGATTTGTGAGTACTGAGTGAATTAATATTGAATTACAGGAGATTAAGTGATAGTAAGAACTAAGAGAGATGGTTTAGGTGCTCGAGGTAGACCGAGAGGCCGAGGAAGGGGCCGAGGTGCCTAAGCAGGTAGAATGGATATAGTGGAAAGGGTAGAGAATGTGAATAGAAGTAGAAATATACCACGAAATAGATCCCTATCAGAAGCCTCTATTAGTAACGAAAGGAGTGACGAGCATACACATGGTACAGAGAGTGAGCAGGGTAGTTCAATGTCGAAAGCGACAGTACTAAATTTTAATGTACTAAGGAGAGCACGCAATGGTCAGCCACCACCACTAGTGCATGGAAATGAGTCTAATTACTCAGTACCACCAATGATGTATATAAATACCGCGGAATTGGCACAAACTATAGCCACGGTAATGGCAGAGAGAGAGAAAAGTATAGAAGGCCAGGAGACATGATTGAACACATGAAGAAGTATGGAGCGTATAATTTCTATGGTACGCTGGATCCAGTTTAAGCTGACAAATGGATTAAGATCGTAGAAAAGGCATTTATAACTTTGTAGCTCAGCAATGACGAGAAGATGAGCAATGTTTATAGCTTAATATTTGATAAAGCTGATGATTGACTAACCTGAATTCGAAATCTTTATGGAGAAGCTCTGAATTGGCAGGTGTTTCAGGAAGAGTTCCGCAGAGAATATCTAACTGAAAATTATCAAAATGAGAAGTTAGCTACGTTCATCAATCTGGTACAAGGATCGATGACGGTAAGAGAGTATATTGACAAGTTTGAAGATTTATACAAGTACACTAAGGATATTTACCCTACCGAAAAAAGGAAGAGTGAGAAGTTTCGAGAGGGTTTGCATATATCCTTAAGAGGGAAACTGAACCTATATGCTGGGACCACATTTTAAGGATGGGTTGAGAAAGTAATGGAGCAGGAGAAACTGGATAAAGAATTTGAAACTTCAACCCAGGTTAGACAAAATCAACAGCCCTAGTCTTCTCGACAATCTTGGAGAAGGAATGAGGACCAGCGACTAAGATTTTCCCACACTCTAGGGGTAATGCGAGAATGGGAGGTAGAAACAGGCCTTAGGGAAGCCAGGCATTAGTTAAACAGCCGGTGATGTCATCAGGATAGATGGGTCCTGGGTGTAGTACACAGGGAAAAAACATAATATCCTGGTGTAACATATATAGGAAGAATCATATAGGAAGGTGCAGTCAGTTGGAGGTAAGAT
The DNA here is from genome assembly GCA_949673435.1 of Macaranga tanarius. NCBI lineage: Eukaryota > Viridiplantae > Streptophyta > Magnoliopsida > Malpighiales > Euphorbiaceae > Macaranga > Macaranga tanarius. The sequence goes on from CATIWO010438888.1 coordinate 11,215, forward strand.
ACTTTTAGTGTAATGAGATTGGACATTACACCAAAACCTGCATCAAGGCACCACCAGAAGAACCATCGGTACAAGCATCATGTGCTTCTCATAGTGAGCGAGGTGGGAGATCAACCAGGTTAGGAAGGCTTGCGAATACAATCAGAGAAAGAAATGAAGCAATAGAACCCCAACGAAACCAACCAGGAGAGCCGAGAGCTACAACTAGTGGTGTGCAGTAGGCAAGGGACTGTACTGTCACTAAGAAGAAGGCAGAGAGGTCCTTAGATATGATAGCGGGCAAGACTTATATCAGTGGTAAGTTAGCACGCATACTCATTGACTCTGGTGCTACATTTTAATTCATATCGTCAACTTTTGTGATGCATGATAGACTTAAGATGGATGATTTGAATGAACATATGATAGTGAGCATGCCTACGAGAATGAGTATAGTTTGTAAGAATGTATATATAAATGTTTTGGTGGAAATTGATGGAGGTAAAATGAAATGGGATTTTATACCCCTGTATTTTGATGAGTTTGATGCTATACTCAGAATGGATGGATTGAGCCACTACTGAGCTAACGTGAATTGCTTTGCTAGATAAGTTAAGTTGGAAGGTGAAGGTGGAAGGAAAATAATATTTGTTGGAGGAAATAAGAAAACTCCTATTAAGATAATCTCAATGATGAAAGTTGAGAAATATTTTAGAAAGGAGTATGAAGCTTATCTAGCTTCAGTAGTAGAAGACAGAAAGGAAGGTGTGAAGTTAAAAAAACTATCGATAGTGAAAGAGTTCGAGGACTTATTTCCGAAGATTTGCCAAGACTGCCACCAGAAAGGGAGATTGAGTTTGAAATCGAACTCATACTAGGAACAACACCTATATCGTAAACGCCGTATAGGATGGCTCCAACGGAGTTGAAGGAACTGAAGATGCAATTACAGGAACTACTGGATAAAGGATTTATCCGACCGAGCTTTTCACTTTAGGGCGCACTCATATTATTCGTAAAGAAAAACGATAGATCTCTTCAGCTGTGTATAGATTATAGATAGTTGAATAAGGTTACAATCCGGAATAAATATCCTTTTCCCAGGATAGAGGATTTGTTTGATCAACTGCAAGGGGCGAAAGTATTTTCGAAAATCGATTTGCGCTTTGATTATCACCAGTTGAGGATTAAGGAATTTAATGTGTCAAAGATTGCCTTCAGAACGAGTTATGGACACTACAAGTTTTTGGTAATGCCGTTCGGACCCACAAATGCACCAGCTGTATTTATGGACCTGATGAATCATACGTTTAAATCGTATTTGGACAAATTCATGATCATGTTCATTGATGATATATTAGTGTACTCGAAATCCAGAGAGGAGCATGAGGAACATCTGAAGGTAATATTGGAGATTGTAAGAAGTAAACATCTATATGCGAAGTTCAGTAAATATGAATTCTAGTTGAATAAAATCATATTTTTTGGACATGTAATATCGGTTGAAGGAGTATATGTGAACCCCAGTAAGATCACAGTAATTGTAAATTGAGAGCCACAAAGAAATGTAACAGAAATACGAAGCTTTTTAATATTGGCAGGTTATTATCGAAGGTTTGTACAGGATTTCTCAATAATTATGTCACCATTGACGAAATTGTTGAGGAAGAATGTGAGGTTTGAATGGAATTTGAATTGTCAATAAAGCTTCAAAATCTTGAAGGAGAAATTAATCACTGTGCCAGTATTGACATTGTCAGTGGAAGGAGGTCATTACGTGGTGTATAGTGGTGCTTCGAAGCAAGAACTTAATTGCGTGTTGATGCAAAATATAAGGGTTATAGTGTATGCATCAAGGCAATTAAGGCTACATGAGCAGAATTATCCCACACATGACCTAGAATTGGCAGTAGTGGTATTCGCGTTAAAAATATGGAGGCACTACCTATATGGAGTCACTTGTTAAATATTTACGGATCACAAGAGCTTGAAATATATCTTGACTCAAAAGGAGTTAAATTTAAGACAGAGACGTAGAATATCACCCAACAAAGGCTAATGTGGTTGCGGATGCGCTGAGCTAAAAATCGGGCGGCTGTTTATACCATGTCCGTACAATAACGATGCCGTTGTTGATTGAATTAAAGAAGCTAAATTCTGAGTTTGAGATAGATTCCTCCAGTAGAATATTAGCTATCTTGAAGATAAGGCCGATTTTAATAGAGAGAATTATGGTAGCTCAACAAGTGGATGAGAAAACGAAAAAGCTGAGTGAAGATGCGAGGAGTGGAAAAGTGAAAGACTTAAATCGCAATGAGGAAGGAATTTTGAAGTTTGGGAATAGACTGTATGTACCAAATGTAAAAGAATTGAGACGAGAAATATTAGAAGAGGCATATTATTCGGTGTATGCTATGCATCCAGGAAGCACGAAAATGTATAGAACGCTGAAAGAAAATTATTGGTAGAAAAGAATGAAAGGTGATGTAACATCCGTGTCCTAGAACCGGATTACTGTTCATCAATGTTAATTAAGAATGTTATTATTATTGTTAATTAAATTTGATGATTTAAGATTTGTTTGCCACTATTATGAATAAAAGATTTGGAGTTTGATTATTTAGTACTTAAGTCAATAGTCGATAGAGATTAAGCTTGTGGCAATTAATTGAAGTTGATAAGATATTATATCGTATTGAGATAAGAACCAATGAGA
>CATIWO010438893.1:0-17135 GCA_949673435.1 Macaranga tanarius
CTCCTTCAGATGCTGAGGGTGATACTGGTCCAGATCATACTACAGATTTAGGGGACCAGTAGGTTTTGACACTGTCTATGTAACATATTTTTGAAATAATTGATAATTTATACGTTTCTATATTATTATTTTATTGTTAAATATATTTTATGTTTCAAATATATTTATTTATATTTTTTTTAAAACGATTAAAATTTCTACTGAAATTATAATTAATGTTTATACAAAATCTTATAAATAATATACTACTATTATATACTACTATTATTTAATTAAAAAAACAAATAATTAGCGACGGATTGCCGACAGAATGCAATCCGTCGCTAATTTACCGACAAATTTTGAAAATCCGTCGGTAAAAATTAGCGACGAGCATTTTGCCGACGGATCAGTATCCGTTGGCAATCCGTCGCTAATGACGAAATCCGTCGGGAATCCGTCGGTAAATCCATCGGTAATTGCCTGTTTTCTAGTAGTGTTCCAGATAAGACGATTGGTGAGAGATATGATGAGGGGAGGTGCAACCTCTCAAATTGTCGGCCACTGTTATCAATTTCTCTTCATTGTTCTACTCCATTTTCATCAGCTTCTAGATCTGTGCTGGTATGATGAGGTCATTAAAGAATATAATGACTACAAGATAGGATATGGTCAAGAGAATGAAAATGTGGCAGCAAACGTGGTTGATGACATGAAAAAAAGCACAAGTTGGCTGCAAATGTGTCTAAAATTGATTGGTTCAAATGAGATGAATGAATTTCCTGTTTGATTTATCGAGAAAAAACTACCGAGTAATTATTTAACGACTAATAGGATTTAATTTTAAAAAAAAATAATTTTAAAATTTAATTGTAATTTTTGAAAAACTATAGGACTTATGGTGTCGCTATCTTTTTTATTTGTTTTTTCCTGTAGGGTGTGGAAATGGAATTCTTGATGCTTTCTTTTTCCAAAGTTTTTAATAGAATAAGGTGCGGTGGGGTATGATGTTGTGCAAAGGTACCGCCATGCAATTCGTTTCCACATGCTCAACTCGGAAGAGAGCTTATATATATATATATATATATATATATATATATATATATATATATATTTAACAAAAAGAGAGCATAATTTTTTTTTGAACGTTTAAAGCCGTGGGGCTTCCGAGAGAGCGGGGGAAGGGAAAATTAAACCCGTCCTACTACCGTGAATATCCGTTGTTAAACCCCACACGAAAAATGTGTTATCTGGTATTAACCCCACACGAAATGAGCATTAAATCAAGGAATAAATTTCTTGGGGTGATCAAAACCTTTAACTTTGATTCTGGTATGTTAATGAAATAGTTTTCTATTTGTACTATATATTAGAAGCATCCATCCTGGCTTATTTAATGAAAACCATATGTAATGATTAATCTTTTTTATACTCAGGAGGTACAGGTATAGGATGTATAGAAATAATTGAACTTTTTGAGCCAGTTAGAAATGATTTATTGAGGACTAATTTTAAAATTTTTAAGCTGTACAATTTGCTCCTTTATTATTGTTCATTTCTGCTCGATTAGTACTTGAAACACTTTCTTTTAATTTTAACATTTTGATTGATTTTTAATGGTTGTTTTTAGATATACTTCAGTACCTGCCTTTAAGTTTAAAAATATTATTAGTTTTATTTTTATTTCATCTTGCAATTATTAACAAATTTTTAGTACAATGTCTCATAAAATCAATGTGTGTAATTATTTCTATTGCAAAATTCTTATTCCTACTCATATTTATATTTTCTGAGTTCAGTTGATGACCATATTTTATCCCATTGCTTCCGGCAAAAACTTTTTCTATTCATTGAAAGTGAATGGTTTCTTAAAAGAATTTGGGCCAAAAACTTTTTATTTTCTATAAATATTTTTTTTAGAAAAAGCCATATCAATGCAAATAATGAGCAGAGATTTATTAGGTTGCTGTGTAACGTATTAACATTCATGAAATCAATTTAAAAGCGACTTCAATGTAAGCTTTTTCACACTCCTACTTTAAAATATTTAAATTTAAAAGAATTTTGATAGCATTTATGTTCTTAATTTTTTTTTCATTCGATAGTTTTCATTGTAGTGGCTAATTTTATACTTTTATCATTAGTAAGAAAATGAGATATGTATATTTTTGAATTTCTACTTATAGGTGTGAGACATCATAAATAAATTACGTGAATTGAATATAAGATTTCAAAGTTCTAAGTATCTGCCTAGACAACTCATGCCTAAGTTCGATTGGGTGGTAATTAATCTCATGATTTTATTATTCATTAACTAAACTCTTTATGAACATCACCATATTATATATTCATCTTTAAATCTTAGTGTTAAATTGATAATAGGGTTCAAAATTATAAACATGAGTATTCAAAAATTCTATTTTAAATTGTCGAATTTCAGATAACTGGTTATTGAGATCTAATTATGAGTTATTAATATTAAATTTAAATGGTAAAATAAAAAATTTGCAATTTGAAGGGTTGATCCTAATTCCTAAAGGACCGGAATTTGTAATTAGAATTGTAGGATTGTTACTTCTTTTATTATATTGTGATGTTTGAAAAAACTCACTCGAAAATCATTAGATAATGACAAAATTGTCACAGATTGACATTTTTTTTATTTCTATTCAACAATGTACAAATAATTCTTTAAATTTTTAAAGTGATTATTGAATCCTTATCTTGGAACAAATGAGATAAAATGGCTTGATATTTGTGCGATGTGACCCATTACCAGAGATTGGTCTTAAATCTAATTATTTCTTTTTCTATTAATATATGAAGTATAGGATTTCACTTGGTTGATTCTTAGAAAATCACCAATCAAACTATTTGATGTAAACAAATCAAACATTTATGAATAATTCAGCTTATATTTTTTAATTTCACATAAATATTCTAATTTGAAACTCAAATGTCACGATATTATCTATTCCTTCAAATTTGTGGTGTCAATGTTAAAAATTTATTATGGAAGGAATAGGGTGGAAGACAAAATCCCTTCGTAAATCAAACTGTGGTTTTGTGATAGGTCAAACTTGTACTTTGCAAACGAGGAAAAGGAGCTTTCATTCATATAGAAAGCTGGTTGTTGGGATTAAATTTATAAATCAGATTGTGCAAATAAAATGTACTCTTAGCTGCCACTAACATTTTGAGATCAATTAATAGAAGTTGTTTTTACTTAAACAAGATTTCAAGTTCAAGTGATGGTATATACTGTCACATCAAATAATTGTTGAGAGATTTTTGTCATTTTTATAATTTTATTCAAGTTAAACTAAATTAATTAGAATTCATGCAATCCACTCTAAATACCCGTGGTTCAAACTAGAAAATGTGTACACTTAGCTACATTCCAAGAGAGGCAAACCAAGTTGAGGATTGGCTCTCTAAGAATGTTTCTAATGTTTCCTATGATGGTCCGTTTGCTTGTAGTGACTCAAAAACTTAGTCAGCTCCTAGCATTGGATGCAGTCTCTTCTTCTTAGTATTCATATGCAATCATTTGATATTTGAAAAAAAATGATTATTGTAGTTACCTTTCCAAGCTTTGGATACCAGTAATTTTAAAAAGAATTATTATGCAAAGAGTAGTGAAAGAATAAATTGGAAATAGGATTTTTGAGGTGGGATTAACTATACGAAATAAGTTTTAACTCAAACTAATCATTGAGTTTTCTTATGCTTTTTCGTTTGTTTATTTGTTTATAATTATTATTATTATTATATCATCATCATCATCATCATCATTATCATTCCATTACTTCATCATCATCATCATTCCATTACTTCTTCCTTCCACAGTTTATAAGCTTATTTTTATTTTTATTCCTCCCTGATTATAAACTATTTTTTTAATAACAAAACAGTTTTTTACTGGTCCCAATATGTGTGGATTATATGAATTAATATATATTTATAAAAATATCATGATTTTGTAAAAAAATGTGTTATATCCCTTCTATATATATATATATATATGCCAACTAATTTTAACAAATTAAATAATTTATTTATCATTAATAAAGATAAGTATGTGGAAAAATTACTTTTCAACTATATTAATTGTATTTCTTAATTTATGTGAAAGCTTAAATAAACCTTATCATTTGAAATTAATGAAGCATTTAATAAACTTGAACTCATTGTTATGGAGAACTTTTAGTTCAAGGTCTATTTAGTTTCAATTTTCTCATTTAAATTTGGTTTTAATTTGTTTCTAAGTTTCTAATGTAAATTATATTAATAAAATACTTATTTTCTTTTATTTTATTTTTTAATAATATAAAAAATATATATTTTTACAATTCAGAATAACAAAAACAAATTTGTTTGTTCAATTATTTTTCAAAGATACTAATTAAATTTTGAGAAGCAGAAGTTATATTGAACCGGCTTCTATCTCTTTAAATTTAGCATTTTAGTATTGTAATAGTTACAATTTTAAATATCATTTTTCAAGTTTTTAGTTTGTCTTGTATATATATACACACACTTCAAAACGATGGGTATATATATTACGTAAAAGTTAATAATGCTATAAATTTTCAGCTTGTATGTTAAAAAAAATCCATTAAAATCCACAACTGGTATGCCAACTAGTTTCTTAGTACATTCAAATAGATATGTAATAAGAGGTTTTTGTGCATCCACGACCTCTAAAATTCTGGTAAACCATGCATCTCCAAAAGCCAAAAACTAAATGGTACCACAAGACAAACATTTTATGAGATAATGTGGGCAACAAGCAATATACATATTTATACATAATAGCAAAGCTAAAAGACGATTAAAATTATTCCTTTCAATCCCTTTTTTATTACAATCTAAACACCACCCGTGATCTTGAATCCTGCCAAAATTTTCTTCACGGGCATGTAACCTGTGGTTCCTATGGCCACTTTTCTCCCTATATAACGAAGCTTCCATTCATAACCAAGATTTCAAGAGCTATATTGAACATAAAACAAAAGAAAGAAGCTTCTGATAAATTTTTTATATATGCATGATGGAGAGGGTCATGGCAAGGAAGGTGGTGGTGCTAGCAGTGGTGATAATGGTGGCTAATATTTTTGAAGGATCAAGATCACTGAACTTGTGTGATATGGATGATGATGGGATTTTGGCTTGTAAGCCATCAGTAACCAAGCCTAATCCTGTCGACCCACCACCAACAGCATGTTGCCAGGCTCTTACAGGGGCTAACTTGACTTGCTTGTGTTCTTACAGGAATTCACTTATGTTGCCTGCTCTTGGTATTGACCCTGATCTTGCTTTGGGTTTGCCTTCCAAATGTAACCTCACCCCTCCTTCTGATTGCTAAGGTGAACTTGTAGCTAGCAAGATAATGTAATGTGTGCTCTCTTGTGACACTTACTAGCTAGTATTATATGTGTGCTTGATTTGTTCCAGCAATAATTGCTCGATATCGAATCCGAGTCCTGATTTTCCTTTTGTACTTGCCAATTAATTTGAACACAGGGGTGTGTTGAAACTTGAAAGTGATTGTAAAGTCTTAGTATGTTATTGTTAATAACATAATGTTATGTGTACTACTGTGGTTCTATGTTACTACTGAAACTCAAGTGATTTTTTTTTTCTGCATTATTGTTTGGATTTGAATTCTGATTGCAAAATTAATAATGGAAATTATAGTTTTTTTCTTTTTTAAAAAAAAAAATTCTGACCAAATTACGAGGAGCCCGGGAATGGGAAAAGGGTAGATAGTGGGATTGGAATCCCACTATTCCAAGCAAGCACTAAAAAGTGCCTAATGCCATCGCACTCCAAAAACACTGGCGGAAAAATATTATTCCCAGTACCCAAAAACCACATATTGTTACTGAATGATAAAAAAATAAATTCACATCATTCATTTATTGAATCTTAGCTAACAATGGCTGCTAAAATTAGTGTTAGAAAATTTGTAGTCTCATATATGTTAGAAATACGTACTGGACTAAAGGATAATTCCAGCAAAGAATTACATTAAAAAAATAAAAAAGAAGCTTGAATTGGATCCTAAATTAGGAACATATTAACTTTTTAAATAAATCAGTAGAAAAAAAAAAAACCCTTCATATTTGAAGTGCTGAAATTAACTAATTATCTAGCTAAAATGAGCTTTTGGGGGCATTTTTTATGATGAAAATTCTTTTTCGTTTTCAAAATTGAAAAATAACATATGAGTGGCAAATTTCAATTATGGCTAGTTTTATTTATTTTTATTGAAACCCACTTTATATAATTGGACTTTACGTTTTATCTAATTTTACATTTTTCTCTTTTAATTTTATGTAATATCAGACGTCTATTCTTTTTCAATTACCATCCGCAGTCTGATATGTTTTCTTCAAATTCAGGGGAGGCTTAATTAGTTGCAAGTGACATATCGAGTCGAGTTCGAACTCGAGTCGAGCTTAAATATTTTAATATATATTTTAAAATTTAAAAATTTTATATAATTAATCGAGTCGAGTCGAGTCGAGTTCGAGTATAATAATCATTTAATCGAGTCGAGCTCGAGCTTCAAAAAAACAAACTCGATCGAGTTCGAGTCGAGCTCGAGCTTCGAGTTTAAGAGTCAAGTCGAGTTCGAGCTTGGCATTGTGTCGACTCGACTCGGCTCGATTACACCCCTAATTGTAGCCCCATCACTCATGCTACTCTTGTTGATTTTACAAGCTCAAGATCACTGGACTTGTATAACTTGAGTGACAAAGGTCTAATTGCTTGTAAACTACCTCTTGCCAGGGGCTTACAAAAATAAATAAACTTAACATGCCAATCTTGTTTTAGCCGAAAAGTTAGGCCTCGATGACCCAAAAAAAAAAAGGGCTCATAGTGATTATTAAGCCCAACACTACTCTTTAGTCTTTACACCATCTTCTTGAAAGTTGAAACATAAAAAATATGGAAGAATTAATTATGTTAGTTTGTATATACCCGTCTTGTAAACATTTTTTTTTTTTTTTTGAACATGCATCTTGTAAACATTTCATTTCATAGGGCACTATCTCATTTATATTGATAAATAATGCTTGCAGTATATAAATGTGGGTGAAAGTTGTTTGTTTACTTGAAATGGAATGTGGGTGATGGAAGTACACCCATTGTAAATACGAATTTTACCTTTTGCTCAAAAATGATGTATGTCACAAGAAATAAATGTAAAAAAAAGTAATAAAATACCTACAGATTTAATTTAAGGTTAGATATAGATTTAATTTAAGGTTAGATATAGATTTAATTGATTGTACATTGAATACCTGCCAAATGTGTCCCTCTCTGTTCTGAGCATAACATAATAGCATTTCTCAAAAGTTCATATATTGTTGGGAGATTCCATATTTGAATAGAATTTATAATGAACTACTTTCATACAAATATATTATGTTTAAATTTTAGAGTTTTATGCAAAAACTTCTCAAATTGCAAATCCTTTCTCAATAGTGTCATTAGTTACTTGCATAGCAATTTTAGGAATAAGGTTCGATTTGGCCCTTAAACATTTCAGAAAAGTTTAAATTGCTCTTTTTTAACTTTTTTTTTTTGTCAATTTATCCGCTAAACTTTATAATAAAGTTCAAATTTGCCTAAAATTTTAATTTACACTCCTATTGTTTAACAAGTAAATAAATATCACAATATTGCTAAAAAAACAAATATCACAATACAAAATTACAAACAATTTCTTGATAGTTTAATTAGTTAACAAATTAGTCTATACTTTCATAAAAACTTGTAGTAAAAAATTAAAAATTTATTTTTGAAATTATATTTAAGCACTTAATTTATTCATTATATATTTTTATTTTTTAATTTTAACACAAATTTATATTATTTAAATTATATATTTTTTATCTTTACAATCAATTATCATGAAAAATATTTTACTACTATAAGTGTTTAAGGACCAAATTTTTTAAGAACAAACACTTATTGTAGGAAAATATTATCATGATAATTAACGATACATATTAAAATATATAAAATTTAAATAATATAAATTTATGTTTTAAAATTAAAAAATAATCAGATATTGTATTAATAAACTACAAAATTATTCTTTTAAAATAGTTAACTATAATATATTATTTTAAAAAAATTTCATAAATTTTAACATGTAAATAATTTTAAAATTTTGAAATAATGTTATTTATATGTAAATTAATATGTCAACACAAATATTAAAATATTCAAAAATTCTAACACATAATATTAAAATATTTTGATATTACACATATTAATATACAAATTAATAATATGAGTAAATAAAATAAATTTAATATTTCAAAATTATTAAAAAATATTGGCAAATAAATAAATTTATATGGTAATATAATATATTATAAATAAATTTAGGCCTTAAATATAATTTTAAAACATAAATTTTTTATTTTTTATTAAATATTTTTATGAATATATGGACTAAATTGTTAACTAACTAAACTATTAGGGGCCTTTTTTGTAATTTTTATTATGATATTTATTTATCAGAAAGTAAGGATGTAAATGAAATTTTTAAGACAAATTTTACCTTTTATTACAAAGTTAAGAAAGTAAATCGACAAAAAATGTAAAAAAGGAGCAATTTAAACTTTCTTGAAAAATTTAAGGGTCAAATTGAACTTTATTCTGCAATTTTATGATAAATATTTTGACCTTCTATCCTGTTATTCTGATATGCGGAGAAAATCAATATACAAGGCGATGATTAATTTTATTGAAATTGAGTACTGCATATGCCAAATTTTTAATTAGAGTAATGATAGGTGTCTATGTGAGAGACACCAACAGTGTGTCTCTCACAAGAAAATGATAAAAAAATTTTGTTCAAATTACTTTTTTATCCTTAATAATTATATAATATAAAAATTATATAATAATTTAAAAATAGCTATTTCAATTAATTAATTAATTAAATTGACAATTTAAAACCTAAAAAAGAACTGGGTGAACTCGTCGTATCATAATTTACAAACTCTTATATTATATTATATTATATTTATTTATTTATATATAAATCTCACAGGGGCACAAATGTAATTTGTGCCCCGCGAGACAGTTGCTTAGCGTCGCACCAAGCATTTTCTTTTTAATTAATGTCAATAAATTCTTCTAGCTAACAAGTGTACGAGCTATATAACTTCAAATTTAAATTACAAGCTAATGATATGATGCTACAAATTCAAATATAAGATTCAATTTCTCACTTGCACATGAACACTGTATATTAGCAAATAGCTGAGAAAAACAAACGGTAATGTACATAATAAGCAGCAAATCAAAACAAAGGTGTGGATCATCAGAGTTTGAGATGGGATATGAACAGCTGCTTCTACAGGGTCTCGAATCTGATAGGAAAAGCCAGTGTAGCAAGAGAGATATGGACTTAAGGTCCAAAACAACTTGCTACTAAAAGAAGAAACCCTGAAGAGGCTAGGCTATGGGCATTCAATTTCCAAACAACTTTGCCGAAAGAAAACTTTGAAGGGATAAATGCACCAAAGGGTACCGAACTTTAAATTTATTTCAATTTGATTACTAAACTTTAATTTGTATTTTTTTAGATACCAAACTTCTATTTAAGTTCACAACAGCCACTTAAAAATTTTTTGCCCCCTGAGCATATCCATAATTACTAGTTTGGTCCAAAATTAATATTTTTTATAAATAAGTTCATATTTTCTATACATCTATAAAAAATAAGAAAAATTATCTTGAAGAGTGAACTAAAATAAGATCTAGTAATATATAAAATATATTGTTCACTAAATATTTCTTAAACTCTTTGAATTTATGGACTAAATTAAAAAAAATTAAATTTTAAGTATTAAAAAGTTTCAGATGACTAAAAATTTTTGACAGTATCCTTTTTGAAACAAAATTAAAGTTAAATTATCAAAAGAAAATAATTTAAAGTTTAGTATCCAAACTGCAATAAGTATAAAGTTTGGTGACCATTACTGCATTTGACCCAAACTTTGAACCATATCAACTATCAATAATAAAAGCTTTCACAAAGACAATATTATATATACATGCGAGACTCAATGGTACTCAAACACTCTCTCACGAGAATCACACCCTAATCAAAAGAGCAGACTCTGCCACCCACACCAATAAGAGCCTCAACTGGCTGAAGGAGGCTTTTGGGACCACGCTAGCTAGGCAATACCCTCTCTCCTCCTTCCCTGTCCCGCGAATCACCAGACTTAACAGAAAGCTTAGAACAAAAATTTCTGGGTGCATTACACCTTGACCCTACCAACAAGTAAATAACATATAACAACTACAATTAAAACAAAATATTTATCATTTACTCATTTCCAAATATCAAACACATTCGTACTAAAAACTAGAAGCCTGTCCACATATATATATATATATTAACTGTTGCCGTACGTGCGACAGAAGCCATGGCCATATCCCCTCACCCATATCTGTTTGACTTATCCCCTCGTTATGCGTGACACTACTATAAATACATAGATAGTATTGGCTCTTAATATAAACAAGGTCTTTTACTACTCTAATTATATGCTCTATTTACATTTATAATAAGAGACGGTCACCCGGGCAGTGTAGCTCGGGTGGCAAGGCAGCCCGCCAGTGGGGGTTCGATCCCCACTGGAGCTCCCTTCCCGTGTGGAAGTTTTCTCCCGCACAATATTTCCGATCCAGGTAGAGAACAGAAATTTGATCTCCTTTTCCCATCCGCTCTCTCAAGAGTCCCAGGCTTAAAACTCTCAAAAAAAAAAAAAATTGGTGATTATATTTATACAAGCATATATATATATATATATATATATATATAATTAACTAAACAATTACAAATGCAAGAAGATTATGTCGCAGGACGAGGAACAACAAGAAAACAGCCACCACTGCACAACCTCGCCTCCTGGGTAGCTAGCTCGGTATCAACAAAACGTAAGACACCCAGCTGACATACACCAGCGTCCTTTATATACTATTTATTTAATCATTTGGCTAACTGCTTAATCTTAATTAATTATATTAATATTCAATTAATTAACATGCATGAAGCACAAAATTAATATTAAAAAACAGTATAAAGGAGCAAATTAATTGATAAATCATCGAAATTAAAAAGCTCCTCCTTAGCATAGGACTAAGATGGTCAAATAACTGCCAGCTGTCAGTTCAAAATATATTCACCAATAATCACCATGTCAATTTTCTTGCAAAATTACCAAAATAACCATCATCCAAGAGACAGTATCAGAGAAACGATATTCAATTCAATGGCAGAGACCAACCACCACCACCGCCTAAAGAAAAACCTAAACAGCTAGAAACGTTTTCTTTTTTTTTTTTCACGTTACCGATAAAGGTTCCACCATTTCATTTTAACACTGGCTAACAAACTAATTAGAGAGAGTCAGGATCATCAGGGATATCACATGAAGCGGCCTTCAAGCTTCCACGTCATCATCAGACTGCTTGGGAGGAGATGAAATGATCCAGACAATACCATACGGATCCTTGAGCTTGCCCACGCGTTCAGCACCATAGTCCGCGCCATCGCCAATCTCGCCCTCCAAGACAGCTCCGGCAGAAACAGCTCTGTCTACAGCAAGTTCCACGTCCTCAGTCACCAAGAGGAACGAACATCCAGTGCTCTTGACCCTGCTCAATCACGAAAATAAACATATTCAAACAAAATCTTTAACCCAAATATATATTATACAATACACCACAGCGAAAATGGATAATTTATCACAAGGACCACTCGCAAAGCGAGATCAGGAGTGGGCCAAGAGAAATAAAAGTCAAGAACAGAAAGAAAAGGTAAAGCAAAACGACGAAAAAAAGTAAATGCAAAGAAGAGTATATAAACGCTAGAAATGGTGGAGAAAATGGACACATAACGAGAACCAAAAAACACCTAAAACTTTGAAAATTGAAGTGCTAAAATGGCATTTACACAGACAGATTTTATCATTTATCAGCTTCTTCGTACAAGTAGCTACAGATCTAAATAATAATATAACAAATCAGAGATATAGCTAGCTAATAACGTCGCATGCAAATGGAAACTTAAGGAAACACACAGTAGAGACCAAAACATGAAGAAGAAACACACAAATATCACATGAACCAAAAAAAATAATAATAACAATACAAAGAGCGAAACAAACATAAACCGCAAAAACAAAGAGACTTAAAGAGTGAATGCGTAGAATAAAACTCAAAAAATATCTCAACCACAGCAAGATCTGAAACTCACACTAGTAACAAGCCATTAACGAACAAGAATAGAACAAACTATAGTGTAAAATGTGCCGTGCGTGAGCACGTACGCGCGTAAGAGAGAGTACGTACGGAGCAGAGTCATCAGAGAGGTCAGAGATAAGAAAGGTAGTGCCGGCCATCTGGAGCTGAGCAGAGATGATATGAGGGACGTCCTGCTCCGCCTTGCGCTTAGGCTGAGTAGTACGGCTAGTCTCAACAGCACCAAAAGCTGCTCTGTAGAACTGGACGGCCTCGCTTGCGTTAGGAGCCTCAAGAGTGAGCTGTGGCTTCACGGCAGTGAAAGTTACCGGCGGTGAAGCCTTCTCGGCGCCTCCGTTCTGGCCTTCTTGCTGAGACATTTGGTGCCTTCGGAGAGAGTGAAAAGAGGTTTTTCGTGAAAAGAGAGAGCCCTAACCCTAGGAGAGAGAAGCCAAATAAAATCTATACGAGAAGCAGAAAAATGGATAAATTGGGTAGTTGTGGGGTGCCAGTGTGGGGTTTTTATAGAAGTGGAGGACCTGAACCGTTGGTTTCTTGCGAGGAGGAAGAAACCCGGCTGGTTATGTAATTGCCACTGGCTCTTTTTTTAATTTACAAATTATGCCCTTGTTGGAGGCCCAAACATTTCTTTGGTTTTTCACGCCTTCATGACCATAATGCCCTCTATATTGAATTGTGCAAGGGTTCTGTAGTTTTATATAGGGATAAATATCAACTTAATTATTTATTTATTTTTTACAAGAACTTAATTATTTATCAAATGAAACATAAAAAAAACGTAAATATTTTTTACATGATTTTTTTATCTAAACTATTGATATTTAAAATTTATTATATTTTAATTAATTCAATTTGACTATGATAGAATCATAAGAGTAGCGAATTTTATTATATTTTTAATAATTATTTAACATTTTAATTAAATTTTTAATTTTGTAAAAAAATTATATTTTGTCATTTATTTAAAAAAAAGTACTTCATTGAGTTTTGTAAAAATGATTAACATCCCAGTCAAATATTTTTTTGAAAAAAATATTTGTTGTGGTTGTCAAAAAAAAAAAAAAAATGTTTGTGCTAACGCAACCTTGATTTAGTGGCTAAAACTTTCACTGACAGTTTAGAGATCTCGAGTTCGACTACCGACCCTCTCCTTTCCCCGTAAAAAAATATTTGTTGTAAATGGCATTAACGCAAACAATAATTGCATGAATTAGATCAGATTTTTTACACAAGCATAGAAAGAGAGACCTAAAAGTAAAAAGGCCGAAGTCGTCGTCAAAATCCAATCGAGTGAAGAGGAGGGGGCATGAATGAAAATACAAGCAAATGAGCAGGGGTATAATTGGAAGGAAGGAGGGAACGTTTCCTCTCCTTCGCCTGACTGACACATGGGACAAAAATAGCGAAACTTTTTTATAACATTGGGCGCTATATGAATGGCCAGTGGCCTCAGCCTTATGTCGTGCTTTTTCCTTACTGCTTTTCTTGGGGAAAGGGTAATTCAACTGCATATAAATTTTCTGGATTTTTTTTACTATTCTCTTTTTAATTACTTCCCATTGCCCATAATAACTATCTATTTTCTATACTTTGCCTTATCATTTCTTGTTTATATAAATAATATTTGTTCTTTTAAATTTATTTCTCTTTCTTTACTGTATTTTATGATCAAATTCTTAAAAACTAAAAAAATAAAACTTTTAAGTTACTCATCCCTTAGAAAAGGCAGAGTAACATATCATATCTGACTTTGTTTTGTTTCTCCTACGAATGCCATGGGCAGAGGGAGTCTCTAGTTAGTTACAAGGCTGTAGTTTTCTCTCGTTATTTTGGTCTATTACAGTCCTCTTCCATTTATAGTCAAACTTGTTGCTTCGTTTCTCTGGAGACGATGCTCTTGTGTTTTGATTATTTGTAGTCTCTTTATTGGAAATTCCTATAATGAAAGGGATTATACTATTGGTATCAGGTTAAGTAGATTGTAGTCGTGCTCTTTGTAAGTGTTAGCAAAGCATAGATTTGCTTTGCGTTCTTTATGCCAGTTATAAGTCTTATTCTCTTGAATGATATAATTATTACGATAAAAAAAACTTTTAATATATATTATTTAGTTAACTATAAAATTAAAATTGAAATGAAGTTAGTATAATATTTATTTATTATAAATATTTTTTATATAGAAATAGCATTATAAATACTTATTTTTAAGAAGTTTTGATTATATATTTTAATTATATTAAAAACTAACAATTTTATATATTTCAAATTTGGAGTCTTTGCAATGTAAAGTTCAATTAACTTGCTAAATTTTGGATGCAAGCATGTAGAAACAGCTTGTGAAGTATTTGAGATGGGCTAAAAAAATATTTGATAAAAATTTGAAATTAATTGAGTCAAATTTATTTGATAAAAATTTTATTAAAACCCCAAAGCTCACCGTTTTGACTCCAAACACCAACCATTTTTTTCATGTTCTCTTGGCTATTCCTCTTCTTTTTCTACTTCATTATTTTGATTCTCAGTATTGAATTATAGGCAACAACACTCATTTTAACCTTTAAGTTCTCCTCAACGGCCTCTTCATAACATTACATAGTCTCATCTTCCATAGTCTCATCTTCCATTCCCTCAATTCATACAATAATCCTTCATTATACACACCATAAACAACTCCATCCATGTTCTCTTACAATTTATCTGAATCTGAATTTTCAGCACAGCCAACCATCAAATAATGATGAACAAGTGGGTCCACCCCAGCAATCTCCTCTTTCAATTCCAAAGCTTTTATATCCAGCTTCCCATTATTTTACCAACCCTTTTAATCAAAATCTAATAAATAGTCAGATAAAAGGTACATCATTAACCAATTGCTTGTAATGCTCAAGTGCATTATCCAGCTTCCTACAATCGTCTGAAAAAAATCAAATTATGAGTTAAAATGCGGTTATGGAGATCATGACGCTTTCCTAAAAGTTCATAAATGGGTTCAAGGAGTTGGGAAGAATTCAGATTTTGGATGGGTTTATGGATTTTTTTTTTTGTTGCTATTGTTAGGTTTGGTGAAGAGAAGAAAGTATAAGAAAAAGGACGTAAAAAAATGAATGGAGAAAAAGAAGAGAATGGTGAAGAAAATGATTAGTGTTTGGAGTCAAAACGGAAAGTTTTAATGTGGAACATGGTTTTAAATAACGGTAACGGCGGTGATCGCGGTGTAACGAAAACGGAACTGTAACGGTGTAATGTAACGGTAACGGTTTAATGAGTCGCAAATTTTTTTAAAAATTTTGTAAAGTATATTAAATTTAGTGAATTTTTAAGAGAAATTTAAAATTTAAATATACAAATATGTTATAAATATAACTGTTAAAAGAAATATATATACTTAATTAGTCCATAATTTTAGAGCATAATTAAATTAACATTAATTTTTATTCATAAAATAATAGAAAACAACATAAAATTATTAAAATCTCAAATATTACATAAATACAATACATAATAATAATCACCACCAAAAAGAGTGCATAGGTGGATATTGAGTCTCTTCCTGACTTTGAGTATGAGATTGAGAACTTTGACCTTCATGTTGTTGGCCACTCAAGATTGTGGTATTTTAAAAAACAAAATATATCACGAGAAAGAGAAAATTACGTGGAATTTTTTGGCCCAAGCCATTTTGTAAACGGACGTCGGAATAGTAATTTGATGAATAGTAAAATAGTAATTTTTGCAGGTCATTATTCACGTAATGTCAAAAAATTGTGGTATTTTAAAAAATAAAATATACCACGAGGAAAAAAAAATTACGTGAAATTTTTTTCCGCAAGCCGTTTTGTAAACGGATGTTGGAATAATAACTTGATGAATAGTAAAATAGTAACTTTTGCATGCCCTTTAAGTGGTGAAATGAGTTTTGCATACCCTTTAACAAAAAAATATTTGTTTTCTAAAATTTAAAACTCATTCCGCCACTTTAAGTGGTGGAATGAGTTATTTAATTTTTTTTCTATGTTCAGCCCGTAGAGTGTTTGGATTGTCAAAATTAAATATACTATATGTAATTGAAATTTGAAAACTACTAATAAAAAAATTAAATTATGATTTAAGTGAGAATGTGAGATTTTTTTTTAACTTATAATTTTTTTTTGCTGCGACCGTTAAATAACGGTCGTTACACCTACAAAATTAATATAGCGGTTATATAACGGAAATAACGGTCACGGAACTCCTAAAAACCGTTAAATAACGGTCGTTACGTTGCGTAACGGCCGTTATTTAAAACCATGATGTGGAATAAGAGCTTATCTGATATGGTAAACCAATATATACTCCGGTTGCTACGTAACTAATAGTTTGCTGAATTTTGAATCATTATTTGAAATTACAAAATTTTGTAAATATATTAAAAGTTATAATAAAATTAGAAAAAGTGTTAATTTTTTTTTTTCAAATAACCCTTTAAAAATTAAAAAAGTACAGTTGTCATCCAAGATGGTGTAAATGAGTTGGCATGAATAGAGGTGTAAACGAACAGAGCCGCTCGCGAGCAGCACAGAGTTCGACTCGTTAAAAGCTCGTTTGAGCTCGTATATTGAAACTCATTTAATAAACGAGCCGAGCCCAAATTATGCAAAGCTCGGCTCGTGAAAGCTCGAATAAGGGCTTACTAACCGGCTCGCAATTTTAATATATTAATAATTTAATTTTAGATATACAATATATAAATTTTTATTCATTTAAATATTTTAAAAATATATTATTACAAAAAATCATAATTTTATGATAAATTATTTAGTAAATAATTTATTTTAAATTATTTTAATGAATAATTTAAATTTATACATTGT
>CATIWO010438976.1:0-10147 GCA_949673435.1 Macaranga tanarius
ATGGACCTAGTAAGTCACACCTATAAGGTTTTCACCTTATCACCTATCTTAATCTAATTATTGATTAAAGAGTTTAATCAAGTAATTAAGATTAAGGGAATTGGATTTTTGCGAAAGCAGTGATCCTAGCATATCATGAAATTCGATTCCACCAAGGATGTATTATTAATTATGCTTAATTAATATTGGATATTAATTAAAGAGTTTAATTAATAATATATGTGTTGTTAATTACATGGACTTAGATTAATAGCCTAAGTTGTATGGGCCTAGGCTTAAAAGTGTTTTGGGCCAAAGATTAATCCATTGTATGGAGAAAGCCCAACAACATTATCTAGGTCCATTAATTTAATGGATTGGGTTTTGGACCAAGTGTTGGCCCAATGGTAAGATCAAGCCCATTATATTGATGTAGAGATTTGGTTGGTGTATTATACAAGTATAAAAGAGGTATGTATACAAATACATTAGATATGTTGTCTACTTCTTCTTTGGACACTTGTATAGGCCACTTGTCAAGTGTATATGTATACTAGGTGATAAGTGTCTCGATGATGTCATGATGATGTCATGATGAGGTCATGGTGATGTCATGGATGATGTCATGATGATGTCATGTATGATGTCATGATGATGTCATAGTGAGGTGGCAATCTCTACACTAATTTTTGTCCTAAGTGTTTTGGTTGATATCTAACTTAATGTTCATCTTCAAGCTTAGAGCTTGTGAGGCCATGGCTTATGCCTTTGAACAAAAAGGGAGGGCTAGTTTTTGTTGGACAAAAACTAAAGCAACAATCAACCAAACAAAAACAACACAACATCCTTATTGTTCTTGCTAGGTAGATTAAATTAGAGCAAGCTTTTGTGAGGGTCTCACTTAAGAGGGACTTGCTTCTAATTGATCTAGGCAAGAAGGTGATTTGGTGAGAGCTTGGTGTTTCAATCTAGAGGTCACACACTTGGGTGACTAGGGCATGTGATTCAAGAGTTGAATCCTCCATACCAAACTAGTAGATACCTTGTGGTCTACACCGAATCAAAGGAGTTTGTAAGTTTCTTCAACTTGAACTTCTTGTGGTTGTGTTGATGTATGTTTTTAGCTATATGTTAATTGAAAATAGGATCTTCGGGATTAGAATTCTTCATTTGATGAAGAGTTATGCAAGTGAAAATTTTGAATTTCACCCCATTTGGGCACATGCTTCTGCTGCATCTCTGTTGCATGATCGTTTCCTTTCAGTGAGTGGCACGGCCGTATTCAATTTTGGCATGGCCGTGCCACCTGTAACATGGTCATAAATGAGTCTCAGGCAACAATTAAGCACGGCCATACAACAATTAAGCACGGCCATGCTCATCCCCAACGTAGATAACTCCTTATCTTGAGTCTTTAGCCTACCCAAACTTCAAGGATTGATCCAATCTTCATCCCAATGCATCCTACAAAACAAAATATAAAAGAAATGATCTAAAAACAAATAAATCCTACTAATTAGGATAAAATAACAAAACTAACTAAATTAACTAAAAACTAACTAACTAATGCAACTAATAAGCCTAAGATGCAATATAATAGAGTGCTTAAAATATGTTTTTTTCACACTCACCATTAGGTTTGTTCTAGCTATTTACACTAAGTGATTAATATCTAATCCATAAATGATAAGTGCAAGGTCAATAATAAACACTTAAAAGAGGCTAAGCTTCATAATGCTTAAGAACTTTAGAGATCAAGTTCCATAATCATGGCCTAGCTTAACTATAAAAATTCTTAAGGAGTATTGGCTAAATAGAAGTGTTTGTACCCAAATATGAATTTTTGGGCCTATAATTATAATTAAGGCCCAAGTCCAGCCCATTTGATATTACTTAAAGAAGAAAAATTGTTGAGCTGAAGAAAGAATCTATAGGAGCTAGAAAAATGAGGAGGCAATGAAAAGCTGGAGAAAATTCAATCGAAGCAAGTTACAGGAAAGCTTGAAGAGGAAGGGGACTTGTTAAACTTCTAGAATTTGAAATTAAATACAAAAGGAGCTGAAGGCTTGAAGTTGTTAAAAAAAGAAGCCTCTAGAATTATTTGGAGCTAAAAACTTAGGGATTAAGTTGAAGAAAATTCTAGAGGTATCCAGAAGCAGAGGAGGCATTGAAGAGCTGGAGGAAATTTAAATGGAAGCATGTTGCAGAAAAATTAATGGAGGCAATTATTGGCAAAATTGAAGAGAGTTGTTCTTCTGAACGAAGCTAGTGGCTTATAAAAGGAGGCAGCAGTATCAGGACAGGGACACACAATAACACAACGAATCATCAAAAAATCAACAATCAACTAATCCAAATATCAAGCTTTAGCAATTTTTCTTAATAGTCAATTCTACAGCTTTCAGCAATTTCTATACTTTCATTCTAGCAAATTTTGTATTTACTGCTTTTGAATGCAATTTTCAATTTATCATTACCTCCAACAAAATACCTAACTGTTTATCATTAATTATAATTTTCAAATCCCTCGGAGCTCAAACAAATTGTGATAAAGGCATTTGGGAATCCACATTCATCTAAAAGAAGTCAGTAATCAATTTGAAAAATTAGTCTTCCTTGGCACGCTCATAAATCCGGTTCAACCGAAAAATTGCACCAATAATCTTTTGGCACGCTTAGTAAGACTTGACATCTGGTTTGCCAAGAATTTGTGCCAACAATCTTTTGGCAAGCCTGATGGGATACATTCCAATGGAGTGTTCAACTTCAACAATGGAGGAATTTTTTGGGTTGGTAATCCGACCAATACGCCTATAAAAATAGGTGCTCAAATGCAACAAACTTATGGTGGATGGGTGCCTCAAGATTAAACTTGGACTGACGCACTAGCTTTTGGCTATTCAAGCCAAAATTCTAATACTACTGTTACTACTATTAAGGACATTAATGACCAAACCATCTTATCAGAGAAAATAAAGTAGGTCCGAGATTTGATAGCACATATGATCAGTGCTTTTCAAAAAATTTTTTTGCTTTTAACCAAAGTTTATAGGAGATAGTAACTTCATTTACTAAGATGATTGAAGCTTATCTGAAGCATCTGAAGCAAGGGACTCTAAAGGTGATGGTTCAACCCCATAAAGAATCCAGACATTCATCTCCTGTTAAGTCTAATGATGAAGATCTAGTTCTTGATGGTAATAATGAAAATCCAAGTCCTCAGCTTGGAACTCACAACCATGAGGATGTTCAACAAGAAAAAAGCCTGGGGGCTAATGTTCATAAAGAGCAAGTACCACTACCCCAAGGTCAGACAACATTTCCCTAAGGCAATTTACAAGTTCCTCAAGGCCAACCACCAAATCCTCAAAATCAAGTGCAAGACTCAGGGGGAAACATTCTACCTGATGTAATAGCAATTTCTAATGGCCAAGTGCAGATTTCTGAAGGCCAAATGTCATTTCATCAGGGTCCTATGCAAAATTCTCAAGGGAAGGTTAACTCTGTGCCTTCTCCTCAACCCCCAAAGGAGCAAATAAATATAAAAGTAGAAAAGGAGGCTCTAGTGAATCCTATTAATGTAGATTTAAATAACAAAATTAGAAAAAAAGAAAACATGGTTCAACCTTCCAATATGAATTCTAACAGGTTTCTGAGCTACTGGATACCAGTCCCTCACAGGAGATTCTCAGTACTAGAGAAAAAGCCTCTTGCAGCGGCTGTATTGAGAAATAACTACAAATCTAAGCCAAAAAGGAAGGACAAGAGGCTACCACCAAAATTCAACAGGAAGCAACCAAGATTTGTGGTACCCCCACTTGTTTCACCAAACAAGCAGTGGCGTAGGGTAGAGCACTAAAAATTTCCTCAGTTTGAAATGAGACAAAATGAACAGGAGATCCAACTTGAGGCTAAATTTAAAATTAGGCCTAAAACTATAAAAAATTTAATTGCAAAGAAAGAGGACTTCATGATGCAGGAGGCTGAGAAATATACTACTGAAATTCTGAACACTCGGAGGGCAGAAGGCATAACAGGAAGTTCAGAGAATAATTGTGTTGTAGGGGACTATACTAAAATACTAAGCAATGGAGGTGGTGCTGAAATATTTTCCATTGTGTGGGAAATGAAAGGAAAATAAAGAAAAAGGGTAACTAGTCTCAGGCCAGAAGGTTGCCACTTAGTACATGAAGTGGTAAATTTTTATTTTTTTAGATGTATAAGTTGGCTTGATAGCCACTGTAAATAAATAAAATTTGGTTTTACTAATTTTTGGTGTGTTTTTGTTTGTTTGTCTTTGTGTGAAGTTTGTTAGATTATAAGTGAATAATAATTTTGCAAAATTTCAGCATTATTTCTACTAAAAATTGGTTGTTTTAATGAGAAAAATGAATGGTTGTGGTACAAAGTGTGTTGTGTGCAGTGATACAAATAAAAATATGCTCAATAAAGATGAACTGAAGCAAAAATAAACCCTGTGATAGCCATAATATCAAGTCATCTATGAAAGGATGTACATAACAATATCCATGCTCCAAATGATCAATATCAAAGGTACAAAGTGTTAAATAACATCACATACATTATAACAGCATAAAAGTCTGTAAACAAGTCAGAAAGAGTCAAAGTCAAAGCTCCTGAGGTCCTCCCAAATATCTAGGCACTTCTGCCTAGTGATCATAGCCTCCTCCTCCTGGCTCAGCCATTTTTTTTATTGTATCCTTCTTGCTTTCCAGATCTCTTGATAAACTGAGCTTGCTTGACTACATTCTAGTACCTAGAAGTCAATTCTTTGTTCTTGCGGAGAAGCTTATTTTTCTAGGCTTTCAAAGTTGCTAATTTGGCCTCATGTTCTTCAATGTCCTTGGTTACTTGGAGGAAGGCTGCTTTTCCTTCTGCTTTTTCTTCCTTGATTTGCTTCATCTTGAGTTGCTCAGCAAAGAAGGTATATTTCTCCTGGTGAAAAAGATTGAGATGGCTTGAGGCTGTTAAATGAGCTGCACTAGACTCTTTCAGGTAAGAGAAGCTCAAAATAATCTGGTTCTTCAAAGCAGTAATAGAACCTGACTTGGAATGCTACTCCAAGGTGATGAGTTGAAAGTACTATAGATTTCTGAGTCTTCTGGAGGGTACCCATCTCTAAGTTAAGGATAGTCCTCGCTGAATCCTTAGCCTTAAAGTATCATCTGGAGTCGAAGAAGCAATAGGGGGAACCTTTAAAGGAGTCTTCAGGTAGCTGAGATTCACCATGATCCACACATCATCAATGGAGGACCAAGAGTCAACCTCCTGTAATAAGCAAGTGTAAGCCAAGAGTATGGAAATGCACAAGTAAAGAAAAGGGAGAAATATAAGTACATATTTGAGGAGTAGCACAAGAAGTTGAATCAAATAGAGGAGGTAATAACCCAAAAAAATATAAGGAGGCTAGTTTACTAAATTTCCCCAAGGAAATTTCTGCAAAAAAAATAGAAAATGGGGCTCAAAGCTCGTAAAGTGCAGAAAAATGAAAAATTATGGATGGGACAATATTTACAGGGGGCAATAAGAAGTTAATGGGCTAAAATAGCCTCCTAGTCTATAAGACACTTAAAAGTGCTTATTACCCCCGGGGTTTTAGGACATTAAGATACATATTTAGCAAATTAATGCTAAATGATTGGCAAAAAATAATTTCTTCAGGGGTAATTAGGCAAATAGTGTCCAAGCATGAGTGAAAATAAAATGTGAATTTTTAGAAGCTATTTCTTGGAAGAAATTACAAGAAATTGACTCTAGAAATTATTTGCTGTGAATTTTTGGCTAAGTTTAAAAGATTTTATTAAGTTAATTTCCTTTAATTAAGCTAAAAATATCTAAAATAAATATTTTGGTGATCAATTGCTAAAATAATTAAATTTATAGCTCAATTGTGCAACATTATATAAATTAAATTTTGGATGCAGTAGAAATAATTTTGCATGAACATAGCAAAATTACAAATTTCATCGATGTTCAAGACAAAAATTAGACAGCATTTTTCCTATATTTTCAACATACAATTTTTACAAAATTTACAAATAAACCTGCAGAAAAACTAATTCATCCAACAACTCACAATGCACAATATCCAACAACTCACAATGCACAATATTTGCATCACAATTTTGGACAAAATGCACTGCACAAATATAAAGAAATCACAAAAATAAAAATTACTTATGTGTTTCCTCCTACAGTAGACTTTGAGTGAAGATTTTACTTTGCTAAATGCACTGAGGAAAGAGGTAAATGCAGCAAAACTCAATCCAAGTGAATCGAAACCAGGAAATGAATTGGCCTGAAGGCCGGCTCGGTCAGTTGTGATTTGATTGAAGCTGGTTCGGTCAGCAGCAGCAACCCAACTCCATTTGTTAGTGGCGTCGGCCTCCCTGGCAGTAGCGGAATCCTTCTCACGAGCGACAAAAAATCTGTTCTTCTTCCCGATGTCGGCGAAGACAACATCGACTTCATTTCCCCCGGTGATGGTGAGATGGACGACGGTAGAAAAAGAAGGCGAGACAGCTGGTAGCAGGCGACAGGCTTTTTCTCCGGCGCCGAAGGTAATAGCATAGGGAGGCGAGGCAGCGGCGACATTCTTCTCGTGATGGTTGGTGGTGGCTGTGGTGGCCTCGGCTTGACGACGGACGACTGCTTGGTGGCAAAGCAAGGTAGCAGCAGCGTGATGGGTGGCTCCGGTGGTGATCTCGATGCCGGTGACTTTGAGTGTGGTGGAAGTGGTGGCTTCGGGTGTAAGTGAAGCAAGGAAGAGGAAGGAGAAAAAGAAAGTAAAGGAAAAAAATAATAAATAAATAAATTTATTGGGTTTTGTTGAAAATTGAAAATAGAAGAAGGAAGGTTTTTGTAGTTTTGGAAAGTAATTACCTTATTAAACTAAAAAAAATTTCTTAGGAAAATGCACCAAAACAAGAAAAAATATTTAATTCCCCACTATTAGAATTTTGATTGCAGAAGAAGCACTGTGTAGGCTCTATATCCATATAAATTAGTATTGGTTAACCCAAGCTAATTATATGCGGGGGTATTATTTGTACCAAATATTAATTTTCAAGTCCATAATTAAATTTGAAGCCCAAAGTGAGCCTATTGTATTAAGTCTAGCCCGACTACAGTTGCTTGGTGAAGAATTTGCTGTGTTTCTAAGAAAAATTCTAGAACTAACCAGAAGGTAACCATAGGCACTAGAGAGCTGATTGAGGAAATTCAAAGAATACAGGTTATAGGAAGAGCTCGGGGAATTAAAGCTAAAGAGCACATGAATCTTCTAGAATTTACTGGGAAAATCAAGAATTGAGCTGACAATTCTGATTATATAGAATTTTCTCTAAAATTGAAGACTTTGTGAAGAAGGAAGAAAATTTCAGAACAGGGGAATTGTTGAGCTGTGGAGGTAACTCAAGGGGACGTAGAGGTTACAAAATTTATGTGGGAATTATTGAAGAATTAAAGGAAGTGAACTTCTGTAGCAAGTCCGTGGACTATAAAATGGAAGTAGCAGCATCAAGATCAACACACAACAATCAACAATCAACAATCAGTAAATCAACAAACAACCAATCCAAATATCAATATTTAGCAATTTCTTAATAGCCATTTCCTTTAGCTTTTAGCAATTTTACGCTTTCATTATAGCAAACTTTGTACTTGCTGTTCTTTAAATGCAATTTTCAATTTACATTTCCCTAAGTTTTTTATCATTACCTTCAGTTGCTTATCATTACCTTTAGCCAAACAATCTACTGTTCACAATTAAATATAAATTTCAAATTCCTTGGAACTCAAACAAATTATGGTAAAGGCGTTTGAGAATCCACACTCGTTTGAAAGAAGTCGGTAATTATTAATTTGAGAAATTAGTCTTCCCTGGCACGCTTGCAAATTCGATTCAACTGAAAAATTGCACCAACAATAACATTAACAAGTAAATATTATTTGCCCCATCTATTTGAATATATTATACTATTTATCTCCTCTATTTGAATATATTATATTATCTGTCCAAAAATTTTTAAAATATATTTTGTTATTAAACTAATTGTTTAATAGAATTTATGGTAAAATTATCATTAATTGACTATAAAAATGATAATCTTATTAAAATTATTTTTGACAAAAAATAAAATAAGAGCAACACAAATTCAAGCTAACCCACAAATATCAATGATATTAAAAATAAAGATTTTAATACTAAGAGTAATACAAATTTTCAATTCACTAAGTTAAAACTACTAATGAAACTAACTCAACAACAGTTCTCAATTATGTCTTTTTTTTTTTTTTTTTTTTTTTTTCACATCAGATAACTGCCAACATATACATAACTACAAGTCTTCAAGTCATATGTGTACAAATGTCCAAATACAAAGCTTAAATGTTATGAAGTTTACAAGAAATGTGAAAACCTATGCTCAGTATTTTCCAGCTTAGAGTTAGTTTTTTTTGGGACAAGCGCCATCTTTCAAGATTTGATGCAGGACCCAGCATAATCGGGACAGAAAAAGAGGCAGTTAACAGTTAGTTGTTAGAAGTTAGTATATTTTGAAAATTATTTTTGTGAGTTACTACTAAAGTGGGATCTCACGTGCCTAGTGTGGACCTGTGGGGGAGAGGAATTGGACCCAAAACCTCTCCATTTCAAGAGTAAAAGCTATTGCGACTTGAATTAGACCTAAAGTGTAAGTTAGTTTACTAGTTCATTTCCGTGTCTTACATTATTTCCTTGATCCAATCATATAGTAAAACTCTTATATATGTATTGACTAAATCATGGCGGCTTCTTAATAATATCTTTAGACTTTAACAATTTTTTCTTTTTTTACTTTTATATATATAAAAAAAAACATTGCTACACGATTCTAAAACCAAATATTAATTCATAAATTTCATATTTATATATGTGTATACCCCTTCTTCAATTTATTCTATCTGCAGCTACTTTTAATTGTACTCCCTTTTCTGATCAATTGAATCTATATTATCATCATCACCATGTACCCACCAAACCAAGAAAAATACAATGAGAATCCTCAGTCTTCTCTCTCTCATGGCCATGGACATGGCGGTGCTTGGTCCTCTGGCCTCTGTGACTGCCACTCGGACTTCAAACTCTGTAAGTTTTTTTTCTTTAAAATCATCTATTTCTTTTTTCTTTCATAGCTTAATATATTGTAACCCTTTAAATTTAACATGTTTTATCAATTTATTACATTAATAATTATTTTGACGCTTAATTTTGTTAAAATCATCTATCATTTAATTATAAACACAAGTTTTTAAATAGTTTTATTTTAACTTAAAAAAATATTTAAACACTTCAAATAGTGTGAAAATGTGGATAGCTCTAATTTTTAACAAGTTTTTTTTTTAACAACAGTTAAAATATTTCATTAAAAAAGAAGAAATACAAAAGATTACAAGAATATAACAATAGATCAAATCAAATCTATTAACAAAAATCTGATTCAAAGACTAAAACAAATAGTCTAAGAAATCTAAAACAATTAATCATAAGAGCCAACAACTAAACTAGATGGAGTACTTTCCATGAACCTAATCTTTAAACTTAACATGTTTTATCAATTTATTACATTAATTATTTTGACACTTAATTTTGTTAAAATCATCTATCATTTAATTATAAACACAAGTTTCTAAATAGTTTTATTTTAACTTGAAAAAAGATTTAAACACTTTAAATAGTGTGACTCTTATTTTTAACTTCCGATTTTGTAATTTGAGAAAGTAAAATGACAAAAGACGTCTAGTGCATGGATTGCATATATATTAGGCTTTTTTCATCGCGTCCTAATTTTATACATATTTTTCTAGCTAGTAATTAATTAGATTATTAATCATTTTTGTTGCCGGTTGTTATTGCAGGTTGCATTACATGTTGGTTGCCATGTGTCACTTTCGGACAGATTGCTGAAATTACAGACAAAGGAACAACATGTACGCATTTATGTATATATAAAAATTGACATTTTACTTGGCTTGTTTTAGCTAAAAATTACGTTTGATAGATGATGATGATTAGTAGTTAATTGTTGAATTAATGTTATATTAATTGTTTCAGCTTGTGTAACGAGTGGAGCAATTTATGCAATACTGAGGTATTTCACCGGATGTG